>KK112824.1:149628-161263 GCA_000611955.2 Stegodyphus mimosarum | reverse complement strand
TCCCTAAATTAGATAAGGAAACTCGTAAATTATACGAAATGAGTTTGAACACTACTGAACCTCCTAACTGGACAGACTTTATTGCATTTCTCGAGAAAAGATGTCAAGTTCTCGAAAACACAAATAAAATTTCCAATTT
The DNA here is from genome assembly GCA_000611955.2 of Stegodyphus mimosarum. Taxonomy (NCBI): domain Eukaryota; kingdom Metazoa; phylum Arthropoda; class Arachnida; order Araneae; family Eresidae; genus Stegodyphus; species Stegodyphus mimosarum. The sequence goes on along the minus strand of KK112824.1, from coordinate 161,124 downwards.
AAATTCCAGGTCTTTCACTCCAAATGTCAAGGCAAAGGGATTTCTAGTTAATTCAAAACGAACTTCGACCAATAATTGTAAATTATGTAAATCGACGCATCAAATTTATATGTGTGATGAATTTAAAAATTTAGCAGTGAATAAGCGTTTTGAGACAGTAAAAAAATTTGGTCTTTGTATTAATTGCCTTAAACCATCGCATAAAGTGACAGAATGTAAATCAAACAGTTCGTGTAGTTTATGCAATTCGCGGCATCATAGCCTGTTGCACTTTCCTCAGCGTAAAACATCTGCCGTCGAAGCGCAAAAAGAAATTAAGAAGGATTCCCCATCGCAAGATCCCCCCAACCGGAAGTAGCTTCTCAGTTGTCCTCGCTCACCTCCTCCTACGCCCGAAAGAATTTCGAAACTGTTTTGCTGGCGAAAGCTATAATTTACGTACGAAACACAGACGGTGAACTTTGCCCTTGCAGAGTAATCATTGATAGCGGTTCGATGTGTAACTTCATGAGTGTTGAATGTTCAACCAGACTTCGCTTAGATCATGAGAAAATTAGCGTTTCGGTTTCTTGCTTAAATGATAGAACCTTCAATATAGAGCAAAAACTTAATGCCACTATCCTTAATAAAGAAGGAGAATATTATAGAGACTTCGAATTTTTAATAGTGCCTAAAATAACTAATATTACTCCAACTCATCAATTGGATATTAGATCCTTAGGAAATCTGAATTCTGTTCAACTTGCTGATCCTGAATTTTACAGGCCTCGAAAGATTGATCTGCTTATAGGCGCTGAAGTCTTTTTTGATTTATTAAAATGCGAAAATTTGCGCTGAAAAACTCTGGACTTATACTTCAAAACTTAGTATTTGGCTATATTATCAGCGGAAAAATTGATAGCAGTTCGAAACAAAAAGATTCACCATATTGTGGGTTAATCCAAGAATTAGAGGATTTGAATCAAAGCATAGAGAATTTTTGGGAAATTGAAGGGATAGACGAAGATAAACTGTGAAGAGTCCCGAAGAATTATTATGCGAAAATCATTTCTTAAGAACACATTACAGAGATGAAACTGGAAGGTATGTTGTCCAGATGCCTATGAAGAGTGAAGGAGATTTATGTCTAGGAGATTCGAAAGATATCGCATTAAGGAGATTAAATTCGTTATGGAGCAAACTGCTGAAGGAACCAAAATTACTATCCTTGTATCGATATTTTCTAAAGGAATATGAAACTTTAGGCCATATGGAAGAAGTATACGAAGATGTAAATTTAGAACCATCATATTATATTCCGCATCATGGAATATATCGTCCAGACAAAAGTTCGACAAAACTGAGAGTAGTATTCGACGCTTCTGCGAAGACATCCACTGGTACATCTTTAAATGAGCAGTTATTGAATGGAGGTATAGTGCAGGAAGATTTGTTTTCCATCATGATAAGGTTCAGGAAACATGCTTTCGCATTCATTGCTGATATAGAAAAAATGTATCGACACATTTTCGTAGATCCAAGCCAGAGAAAACTTCAACGAATTCTTTGGGAAAATAATTCCCAGGAAGAAATCAAGACGTATCAGTTGAATACCGTTACATATGGCACAACTAGTGCCCCTTTTCTTGCTACTAGAGTTCTACGCCAATTAGCTGAAGATGAAGGAAAGGAATTTCCATTAGCCGTTTCAGTCATACTTCAAGACTTTTATATGGATGATGTTCTGTCAGGTGCAGAAGATTTAGAAAGGGCTAAAGAACTACAAGACCAGTTAGTAAATCTTTTAAGTCGAGGAGGCATGAAGCTTCATAAATGGTTCGCTAATCACAGGGAATTACTGATTAATGTTGATACTAAGGCTGAAGATTATTCGTTCTCCAATGAAATGAAAAATGAAACAAAGGTGTTAGGTATTTTATGGAATCCAGATTCAGACTCTTTCACATTCAACGTAACTACAAAATCGCATGATTACTATACTAAGAGACGGATTTTATCAGATATTGCTCGAATATTTGATCCACTCGGTTTAATTGGACCAGTTATTACGAAAGCCAAAATTTTTATGCAGAAGCTTTGGCTTCTAAAAATTGGCTGGAATCATATGCTTCCCGAAAAGGAATCTCGCGAGTGGAAGAATTTCATTACATCGATGCCTAAAATTAATGCTGTAATTATTAATCGAAAACTTTTGCCTAACAATACTGCTAAAATTGAATTGCATGGATTTTCTGATGCATCAGAATTGGCTTATGGAGCATGCATTTATGTGAAATGTGTATCACAGACGGGCTCAAGTTCAGTAGTTCTTTTGTGTAGTAAATCAAGAGTCGCGCCGTTAAAATCGGTTTCTATCCCAAGACTTGAACTGTGTGGTGCAGTGTTACTATCGCAGTTAATGAATAAAGTGCTAAAGGCACTTAAATTGAAATTAGATAAGATATACATGTTGTGTGACTCGTCTGTAACCCTTGCATGGATTCGGAATTCACCACATGTTTTAAAGACGTTTGTAGCTAACCGAGTTGCCAAAATTCAGCAACTTACACACGAGTTTCAATGGAGATATGTGAAATCAGAAGAAAATCCAGCTGACTTGATTTCAAGAGGTGTTAACCCGGATCAAATTGAACATCTTAAATTTTGGTGGAATGGACCTTCGTTCTTAAGAACAGAAGTAGTTGATTTGTATATGACTGTGCCTCAGTCAGATCTAGATGAGATTTACCGCAAAGAACTAAAGCAGCTATCCAATCAAACTTCTTCAGTGAAAAATGACTCTCAACTTGACTTTAATTCAACTCATTTGCAAAACTTTCTAGTTGAACCATTAATTAATGATCTGTTTTATAATGTTCTGAATATTACAAATAACTATACTAAATTATTGCATATTGTAAGTTATATTTTCAGGTTCGTTTATAACTGTCGAAACCAAGAAAAAAGACTGGGAATTTTATCAGTAGAGGAAGTCAATGGGGCTGAGTTGAATCTGATTAAGGTAACTCAAAATGAAATATTTTTGGAGGATATTAAAAACCTGAAAGGGACATCTCAGGTTACAGGTAAAAGCTGTTTGAAATCATTGAATCCATTTCTTGATGAAAATCAGTTGTTAAGAGTAGGGGGACGTTTACAAAATGCTAATTTAAATTTCACACAAAAGCATCCCATTATTCTGCCAGCTAATCATCAGTTCACGAAATTAGTAATGGAACATTATCATAAAAAATATCTGCATGTAGGTCCACAAGCATTGTTGAATTGTGTCAGACAAAGGTTTTGGCCTCTAAGAGGTCGGAAATTGGCACGACAAATTGTGCACAGTTGTGTAGTTTGTAGAAGGGCTAAACCAATTTTGGTTGAGCAAATAATGGGAAATCTTCCTCAGGAGCGGGTGAGAATAAGTGCACCTTTTAATTGCACAGGAATCGATTTTTGTGGCCCATTTTATATAAGGTATAAACATCAACGAAAGGGACAATTTCAAAAGATATATGTTGCTATTTTTGTTTGTTTTGTCACTAAAGCAGTACATTTTGAATTAGTATCCGATTTGACATCTGATGCTTTCATTGCTGCATTGAAAAGATTCTTCTCTCGTAGGGGTAGAAGCTCGATCATATTTTCCGACAATGCAACAAATTTTGTAGGTGCCAGTAGAGAATTGACTAAATTGTATAATCTTGTTAAGAACCCAGATGAATCTTTAGGAAATTACTTGACTTCTGAAGAAGTAAAATGGAACTTTTTACCTCCTAAAGCTCCCAATTTTGGAGGCCTTTGGGAGTCAGGAGTCAGATCATTCAAATATCACCTTAAACGTGTAGTAGGGGAAACAAAACTTACGTATGAAGAATTTTTGACAGTGACTCTTCAAATAGAAGGTATATTAAATTCTAGGCCCATCATTCCATTACCAGCAGATGACGATTGTACTGAAGTTCTAACTCCAGGTCATTTTTTAATTTTTAGACCTACTACAGCGATTCCAGAACCAGAACTTCTAGAAAAGCCTGACAACAGATTAAGCCGCTGGCAAACAATTACCGAAATTGTCCAGGGGTTTTGGAAAAAATGGAGTAATGACTACTTAAATCACCTCCAACAAAGAAACAAGTGGCAGTTTCAAAAAAATAATGTTAAAATTAATTCTGTAGTTTTGATAAAGGAGGATCATTTGCCCATTAATAAATGGTCCCTTGGTCGTATTGTAGAGGTTTTCCCTGGTACTGATGGTAATATAAGAGTAGTCACTGTTCGAACTTCAAATGGTCTGTTGAAACGACCAGTAACAAAATTGTCTATTTTATTGTAAACAGTTGAATTGTTGTGAACGTAAAAATAGTGTAATATTTGATATTTTTGCATTACTTAGCATGTATTTAGTATGTGTAGTTGATTGTAATGTCATCATCATAGATGTTTATTGCTGTGCTTTACAACCAATACGGAATATTATATATTTTTAAAGTAAGTATTTATTGTTATAAGTGAATTGATATTTTGTTGTATATTATTTGTTGAATGAAATCATTCAACGGGGGGCAGAATGTTGCTGCCTTTAATTGTAATTGCGCCAAACTTGGCGATCTTGCACTTAAAAATTGAACGCCACCGACTAGGCGAGAAAAGAGTTAGTTCGTTCGTCTGCAGGCACCAAGTCGCATCGGTGTCACTTGTCGAGGACTTCGGTTCTAAGTTATGTATCGTATATATTATTGTTGAGTTTTAATAAAACTACTAAAAGACATTATCGCCTTATACAGTCCACTTTAGACACACAAACACCACATTTCCCCAAAATGGTCCACTTTTTGTTGCCTTATTTCTAGACTGCCCTCCGGTCGTCACTCTTTCACCTTAGCTTAGTATTTTACATATAATAGCCGAAATACTGATTTAATATCTATTTTCATAATGGATAAAACATCTAATGGAACCTGTTTCCTCCCTGGATGCAACAGTGGCTATAGAACTTTGAGAGCAAGAACAAAAGCTTGGAAATAAAAAAGAAAAACCAAAGCCTATTTATAACTCCAAATGTAAGCAACATTTATATCACGCCTGATCACAATTAAATGAATTATTTGTTACATCTGGATTGTTTGTAAATAAAGGAGGGTATTCACTGCAGCATTTCGTACATGAAAGCAGGCAATCTCGAGATTGAAATTAAATATAATGTGAGAAATTGTAGAAGAATGACATAATATTTGCATTTTTATTTCAGTTACAGAAAACAATGGGAACATATTTCCCCCCTTCTTTTTCGCTTGAAATAGGCTTTTATAACAAATGGAATAGAACAAAATGTTATTTATGATTAACATGGTTGCATGGAAGGATAGCAGATGATTGTAATGAAAAATAGATTGCGCATGAAATAAATAAGTTATGAATATTATGAAATTGCATGAACTAATCACATAAATAAATAGTTATTAGAAATTAAGATTTTAATTCTGACAATGTGCAGGAACTATTATGCATTTTTCATTATTACCTTGCAATTTTTTATTAAAGATTTTAAAATTGAATTCGTAGAACTATTCCAGTGTTCTAGTGTCAGGGGCCTTGAACACTTTTCGCTCGCACATCCGTCTGCAAGGAAGGCCATCGTGTCACGCCCTATTCCGGGGTGCGGGAGTCCATAATTTGCTGGGCGCTGGATTTTATTTTCCTCTTGCGAGACCATGGAGAGGCTTGTAGATATTTACAATGCGCAATTATGCGAACTTGAGGATATTAAAGCCACTAAGGGTGAGTTATCTGATATTGAACATAAATTTCCTACATTTTTACTTAACTCTTTAGATATTGCTAAGACGCTCTTAACACAAAATGCTAGTAATACTAATGCTACAAATACATGTCAGGAAGTTCCTAAACCCCCATTTTCTAATATTAGCACTAGCTTACAGGATAATAACCGGGCAAGAAGCCCAATTAATCTTACTAATGAGGACACCGATAGTGCGGAGGAGAAAACGTTGGGCCAAGATACGAGTTCAGAGGAAGAAGAACCCAGACGACGGCGCAGTGATCAAACCATACGAACCAAGAATTACAGAAATGCTAAGAAAATTAAACTTTCAACGCATACAGAAATCATTTCGCCTGCGTTAACAAATAATCAAGATAATACGTCAATTGATAATGCCCCAGAGCAAAATTCTGATAATTTGAATGATTCCAATCAGTCACTTACGAGTCAAATTAATAAAAACGCTAATACTGAAATCATGGACACAAGTACTGCTGATGATCAGCAATATACGCAAAACTCAGATAATGGAAACATACAAAATGTGGATGCAAGCACTGATAAAACAAAGTCGTCTAGACTACCCCCCATCATTCTGAAGGAAACCAAATACATTAATACCAAAATTAAGCAAATGTTTCATGACCATAATTATGAATTTATTGGAATTAAAGTCAAAGATGGAATGAAGGTTATCACTTCGCATCCCGACAGTTATCGCGGCATAGTCCAGATTTTAAAAAAGTTTGACATCGAACATCACTTGTATATACTGCCGGAAGATCTAAATCTTAAAGTAGTAATAAATGGACTGCTTCTCTCCACTACTGTGGACGAAATTAAAATTAATTTAGAGTAAAAAAATTACACAATACTTGATATTAAGCAAATGTCAAAGAGGAGGTATGGTGAAACTCAAATGTTACCACTCTTTGTGGTCACCCTGCCTAAGACTGAGGCATCCAAGCGAATATATTATGAACGATATGTAGGTGACTTAGTTGTCAAAATAGTTGAATATAGAGGCAGACAAGGCCCGATCCAGTGTTTCCGCTGTCAGGGCTTTAACCATACGCAAGCATATTGCAGTTATCGACCCAAATGTGTCAGATGTAGTGAAGCTCATTATATCAGCGAATGCCCTGACCGGAATAACCCAGATAAGCCCTTCTGTTGTGCAAACTGCGGGGGCCCCCATACATCAAATTTTAAAGTTTGCGAGAAATATCCGAAGAACAACAAATTAGAAAAATCAGAAAAACCAAAATCTTTCTCCAACCCAATAATTGAAGGAAAATCATACGCCCAAGCTGTCTCTTCTGGCATCTATTCTGAGACAATTAACGAGGCGAAAAAAGTTTTCACCGACTTGCAGAACTTGTCACTGTAATTAAAAGTGCGGGCTTTTTACAATTAACCCAAACAGTTAAAGAATTTAGCAAAAATAATCCAGAAAAATCAACTGTAAAATCGGATCATAATGGCTCTGCACTGAACTAAGTGTGCTCCAATTCTCGTCATGATCTGGAACGCTCATAGCGTTCTCAGTAAAATTCAGGAACTTCATAATTTTCTTTTAATTCATGACATTGATATTGCCTTAATTACAGAGACATTTGCAACACCGTGCGTCAGTCTTAAAATTGCCAATTATAGGTGTCACCGCTGCGACCGTTTGAGTTACCGTGGAGGTGGCACGGCTATTTACGTGAAAAACTCACTTCAATCCTGTCACATTGCAGATACGAGGCAGAACGGTCTGGAAGCTACCACTGTATCCGTCTTACTCCCGCTTTATGGCTTTATGGAGTAGTTTATTTTACAGCCTTATACAATCCGCCGCAAAATCTTTTGGACCAAAATTTGCTACTGGCATTACTTCCTAATAATAAAGATGTTATAGTAGCAGGGGATATGAATGCTAAGAATACCGAATGGGGATGTCGAAGAACAAACCGCAATGGAAAAGAATTATACGAATTTATAAACAACAACCGGATTTACTTTTATGCCCCGTCGGAGTATACCTATGTTCCCGATAACGCAGGGAGAGGAGACATCCTTGATGTTCTCCTTACTAACTCTACAATTCCGATGTACTTAGACGTGAAAGTTGAATTAACTTCTGATCATTTACCCGTTATTGCAACGCTAGGCACAAATAAAATTGATGACACAAAATTTAAAGTTTCTAGTGATTGGAATGTGTATACAGACTTTCTGAGCTCAAATTCTCCACAGTTTAAAAGTTTAAAAAATATTGATGATATTGATAATGCCATAGATATTTTAACTAATACGATTTTGAGTGCGTACAACTCTGCTACGACTAAAATACCGGCTGATCAACACCCGGATCTTTTACCGAAACCGATAAGGGACATGATAAAAGAGAGAAATAGACTGCGTAAAAGAGTACACATTTCTTAGGACCCAAGACTCAAGAGAGAGCTTAATGAAATAAACAGAAAAATTAAAAAAGCCATACAGGCACATCGTGATGAAAGATGGAATGAAAAAATCCAATCATTTAACGAACTGGACAATACATTTTGGACTTTTGCGAAAAATCTTAGAAGGAAACCTCAATGCAATAAACCAATTTATACTAGTAATAATCGAATTGCACTCACGAATAAGGATAAAGCTGCCGTTATGGCAGAACATCTTGCCGACCAATTCAAGCCTAAAGTTGACTCATGTGACCCAGTGTTCGCCAATGACATAAAATATTTCATAAAAGATTGGACGAGCGGACCCGGTGCACATAATAAAGTAGTTTTTACTTCACCAAGTGAAATTAAGGAAATCAACAAAAGACTTAAAAATAGAAAGGTACCAGGGTACTATTGCATAACTAATATTGCAATCAAGTACTTACCTATCAATATAATAGCAAAATATGCTAGCATTTTGAATGCATGCCTCATGATAAATTATTTTCCGAACAAGTGGAAAATTGCAAAAGTCATCCTACTGCCAAAACCGGGCAAAGATCCTACCCGCCCGGACGGCTATCGACCTATCAGCTTATTGCCCGGCTTGGGTAAAATATTTGAACGTGTTATTCTAAAAAGACTGGAACCATATGTTCCTAGACTCCCTCCCGAACAATTTGGTTTTAGGAGAGATTTATCTACAAGGAAGCAGCTTGTCAGGGTCGTAGAATTTGTCGGAGCGGCACTTCACAATTATCAGACAGTAGCCTTACTCATGCTGGACGTGGCGAAAGCTTTCGGCCGCGTCTCGCATGAGGGGCTAATTTTCAAGCTCATCTTTGCGGATTTAGATAGAGATCTTTTTTTGTTAATTTATTCGTTCATCCGTGATCGTGAATTAGGATCATATAGGAGAAGACAAGTCTGAATACAAGAGAATAAATGCTAGTGTAGCCCAAGGCTCAATCCTTGGACCAGTTTTGTATTTATTTTACGTAGCGGGTTTTCCGAAAATTAATTTGGATAATAACACCCGTATTCACCAACTTTTTAACTCATGAATTCTCGTCTTAACCAGTGCGTCAGAGCGAAATCCTTATTCTCCAACCACAAAACCGTGCGTTACACTTGCATCTGAGCGTCGGATCCTGATTCACCGATGGCGGTGGATTATTTACCCTGGTTAATGTTAAGCATGCGCAGAACGATGCTAAGGTTGAAAACTTGTTTAAAGATGGATGCCGTGAGTGATTTGTTGATGTTAGAAGAGCTGCAGTCAATTGAAAGGAGATCACGGCTGATAGTAACGAACAGAGAATGTGATCTCGATGTATTAGATGATATCGATTTTCGTCGGCGGTACCGTTTGAATAAAACAACGGTATCGCATATAATGATATCGATTTTCGTCGGCGGTACCGTTTGAATAAAACAACGGTATCGCATATAATTGATATTGTAAGTGAAGATTTGACCTGCAGTGCTAAGAACAACTTTTTAACACCTGACGAAAAAGTGTGCATTGCCCTAAGGTTTTACGCTTGTGGAACCTTTCAATTAGTTCTTGGAGATTTAAGTTTGGTTAGTCAACCGTCGGCTTGCCGGGCAATAAATCAAGTGTCACAATGTCTTGCGAAGCTATGCCCTCAGTACATCAGATTGCCTGATACAAAGCACGAAAGACGAGAAGTAAAATATGACTCTTCATTATGACATTTATTTTATACTATTACAATGTAACATACTACTGTTACAATGTAACATATATAATATTATAGAATATATTATTATTGTGTACTTGAGACGTCAAATATATGTAGAAAATTTTGTGTAATAGTACAGTTTATCACAAGAAAAATATGTATATAAAATAAAATTGTCAGTATGTTCTTGTAAGACAGGGCTATAAATTATGCTGAAATATTAATAAAAGATATATTTTGTCAAATACCCTTTGCATGCAGTGATGAGCATTGGGAACTAACAAGAATTTCCTTGGCTTTCCTTTCCTTGGCTGCTATGCAGATGATACTGCATTAGCAGTCACATCGTTAAGCGCCGAACATGCCATTGAGAAACTATAGACTATCATCCCTGCTGTGGAGCACTGGTGTGAAAAATGGAGAATTTCCATCAGCGGATTAAATCACAACTTCTCATTATCAGACGGAAAACTCCTAGAGCTGTTCTGAATGCCTCATTTAAAATATTCAATGTGGAAGTCCCAATAGTTCGTAAAGCGACTTATTTGGGGGTAGTTCTAAATAGTAAATTAATATGGAGAGACCATATTCTGAAAGCTCGTAGCAAAGCCCTTACTGCACTTACCAGCATAGCCCCTCTTATCGGAAAGAACTGAAGATTAAATCTTTCAAAGAAAAGGCATTTGTATCTGGCCATTATCAGGCCAATCTTCTCACATACATCACCTGCTTGGGCGGCAGTCACCGATAGGGACTTACAAAAGCTTCAAGTTGTACAAAGCAAATCGCTACGTTTCATGACAAATGCCCACTATTATGTATCAAATGCTACTCTTCATAGGGATTTGAAAATAGAGTGGGTCACAGAATATTTGAATCGCACGAATTCGAACTTCTTTGAAAAAGCCTTAGTATGCCCTTATCTGCAGCACTTTCAAGTTTTTAATTATATTCCTCTAGAAGAAGATATTAAACTACGGCCTTATGTGGCGTATCTATCCAGAAATGCTAATTTTCCAACTTAATTCGTTTTGAGTACTGTATTTACAATACACTCTGTACATACTCTGTAAATAGTCTTATTTTATTTACTTATATTATTCAATATTATGTATGTATTTCATTTTGCCTCACCCTTTCTGTATATAATTTCATGTTACGCATTTTATTATGTCTTATTTTGCTATTATTATGTATGTATTCTTTTGTACTTTATCTTATTTGTATTTAGAATTTCATGCTATGCATTTTCTTATAATTACGATAACTTTAAAATTGTATTTTATGTACTTGTCAAGATTATTATTTGTCTGATTGCGCTTTTCCGCCTCTCCTGGTCATTTTCTCTTGTTTATGATCACGGCCTTTCTTTACCTCCTGATTCTTTATTTAAAATTGTCATGTCTCCAGTGTCATGAGCCCTCGTGGCATAATAGTCAGCGAGCCGGACACGCCGCGTAATACCAGCGGCATCCTGACCATACCGATATGAATGAATGAATGAACTGGCGAGTAAGGGACAGTGCTGCCAGTTTTGGCGCGTTTATGGCAGACGCTGGCTGAATGTCTGCCGTTTTTTAAAGATTGA
>KK112824.1:114055-144380 GCA_000611955.2 Stegodyphus mimosarum | reverse complement strand
ATATATATATATTAACAACTTATTATAAATGTATTCGATTCGAGACTGAAAGGTTTCAAGATCGAATTCTGCTAAACGCTACTAATTTTTCTAAAAACTTAATATTTTTAAAAGTTTTATTTTCTTCTTGAACTTTCTGAAGTCATGCTGACTTCCTTTTAAACAATTTTCTGTAATGCTTATTATGTATCCTTTCCTAATTCTGCTTACTATTTTTATTTTTATGATGTAAGTAGCATACTAAACCTTAAGCACTCTGAAATAATTAATTCTTGGATGCTTCTGAATATGTAGGCAATTTCTTATTTAGGGATGAAAACACAAAATGACTCTTTAGAAAGTATTATTTATCATGTATAAAAATCTGTTTTGTAACACAGGTCAGTAATAAATGTTTATCAGTAATTATTTGATGAGATTAAATTCTTTTGAAGTAATGAATTCATGAAATGATTTTATCATTACAGGCAGATTTATTTGATTACTGTGCATGCATTAAAAACACTACAATTATTTTAGGAAAAACACACATGCAGAGTTTTCACAAATTTAGTCCATATATTTGGCAAAAATTCAGATTTTAACTTGCGTTTCTAAATTATTATTAATTTTTTAATAAATTTCAATACGCTAATGATTTTCATATTACATTATTATAATGTCCACAATTAGCACAGGAAAGCAAAATATGCGTTTCAAATTAGAAGCAAAATTTGTTTCCCACATTCAAAACATCCGCATTGACGATGGGTACATTAACCCTAGACCAATTTAATTATAGCTATTATGACACAAGTCAGCAGATACTTCTAGTATCTAGTTAGTGCACACAAGAATTTCACTTTACTTGCACATTATAAACATTTGAGAAGATATAAACTGAAGGCATAAATAATACTATATTTATTAGGCAAAGTTGAGCGCCTGGACCAGATTTCCAATTGTCTCTTCGACAATAATTTACCCATAATTTTCTTCTTTCTTCACTTTTAGGAAATTTTACTAGTCTATGACCTTTCAGTGAATGATTTCAGCAATTAATAGCTGCACATCCACCCATTTTACACAAAAAAAACACAAGACATTGTTGCACCGTTAACTATGTGGCCGCCATTAAGACTCCCACTTGGGATCCCGAATGCCAGATGATTCAGCCTAATCTAGAGGAGCCTTACCTATGTATTATGAACCAGTTCCCTAAAAACTCTCCATGAAGGCATCTTTCCTAATCTGCTTTGCCTAAGGCTCCTCTACACCAGGCCGAATCACCAACTTTTACCTCTTGGCGACAAAGGGAAAGCGCATGTTTTTAATTAAGTGCGAGGTAAAACAAGCTTACAATCCCTTTCATTTATGGAAATAATTATACAAGCTCTGAAGAAACACTTTCTTTTAAATGCATGAAATATTTCATAACATGTATGGAAGAAGAAAGTACAGCATTCTGACTTCAGGAGCCTTATGAATATGTAGGCAATTTCTTATTTAGGGATGACAACACAAAATAATGCTTCAGAAAACATTATTTACCATGTATAGAAAACTGTTTTGTAACACAAATCAGTAATATCTGTTTATCAGTGTAATGAGGATTTAATTTGATGAGATTAAATTCGGCTCTAGTGTAGAATTGGGTGCCCTTTTGATTGGCGAAAAATTTTGTTCAGTTTTAGCAGTGAAACCCCATTTTTGGTTACCATGAGAGTTTTAACTTGATTTTTTTTAAGTGAAAATAAATCGATGTGCACATGGAGAAAGTCATGGCAATGTGCAATGACTAAGTTTGTGCAATTCTCTGATGTTTTTTTAAGTGAACATAGGTCGATGTGTATGTGGACACGGAGTTTGTGAAATTCTTTAAGCCATCTTGAAATTGTGCCTTTCTGGCACCAAAAAACAAGGGGTACCCAATTGCAAACTTTTATCTGAAATTTATTTAAAAATAAATAATAATTTAGAAACGCAAGTTAAAATCAGAAGGTTTGCCAAAGACATATGTAACCTAATTAGTTTGAATATCGTTGACATTACTTCTAATTTTTTGCTTATTTTATAATCACTATTGTTGAAAAGTTAGATGAGTTGTTTATGCATGGTTCTCACTACCATTTCTTAGCAAAATTATTTCCAGAATATTGACATTCAGGTCTGAAGTCAATAGAATAAACTGAATACTGTGGAACAAAATATATGTAATTTGTTTTCAATAATTGCAATGATTGCGTAAGTACTATATATTTGTAATCACAGTATTATTCAATTTAGCAACAGAGTGCAAATTTACAAATGCATGCAGAACATTCAGATAAGCACATTAAATTTTTGAAAACTCTGCATGTGTATTTTTCATAAAATAATTGTGGTGTTTTCAATGCATGCATAACAATCAAATAAATCTTCCTTTAATGATGAATTTCAAAGGCCAAGTCAAAATCATTTCATGAATTCAGTACTTTAATAGAATTTAAGGCTCTAGTGTAGAATTGAGTGCCCTTTCGATTGGCGAAAAATTTTGTTCAGTTTTTGCGATGAAACCCCATTTCTGGTTACTATGAGAGCTTTAGCTTCTTGATTTATTTAATTAAAAATAAATCGATGTGCACATGGGCAAAGTCAAGGCAATGTGCAATGACTAGTTTGTGCAATTCTCTGATGTTTTTTTAAGTGAAAATAGGTCGATGTATACATGGACACGGAGTTTGTGAAAATCTTTGACTTTTATTTTGGTTTTGTCTAGCGGCCATCTTGAAATTGTACCTTCTTGGCGTCAAAAAAGAATCGCCAAAAAACAAGGGGCACCCAATTGTAAACTTTTACCAAATATTTTACTGTAAAAATCAATCACAAAGATGTTAGTGTCTATTGATAGATTAAAGCCTGCATATTTGTTGCAAATACCAGACGTTACTACGAAGCAATCAACAACATCAATAAGACAACCTGTCAAACCTCCAACAGACTTACCTCCTAAAGTTAAAAAGCTTCCTGCAAAACAATCGCGTCTAGGGCGGAAAAAAAAAACCCCTGTGCGATTTCGGGGATTAACATTCACATATATTTATAATATTTTTTGTAACTAGTGTGTTTCGAAGGTAATAATATGCTCTACGGTAACTTAGTTACTGGGGAGGGAGTATTGTTGTGGGGCTTGAACTTATACAGAAATTTTAAATAATGGTTAATCGCTTTATTTTATTTTTTTTTTGGAATGGCAACAAAAAGATCATTCAATTTTGTTGTTCTAAAAATTGTTTTATGTTTGCTAAGATTATTTTCGAATTAAAAAATGTAGACTAAAGTTATTTAAAGAAACGGAGTTATAGAGATTAACTTGGAGTCAGGAGCCAATTGGTGTATTAAAGCAGAGGATTTAGTGAAGTCCATCAAAAGGTGGTCTCAATCATAAATATAAGTCTTCGGTCATGTGATGAGCGTCCACACAAATGCAAATGGTAAAAGTTTACAATTGGGTGTCCCTTGTTTTTTGGCGATTCTGTTTTGACGCCAAGATCGACGCCAATAAGACACAATTTAAAGATGGCTCCTACACAAAACCAAAACAAGAAGTCAAAGAATTTCACAAACTCCGTGTCCATGTACACATCGACCTATTTTCACTTAAAAAAAAAAATCAGAGAATTGCACATTTTGACTTTGTCCATGTGCACATCGATTTATTTTCAATTAAATAAATCAAGAAGCTAAAACCATGTTAAAACTCTCATGGTGACCAGAAATGGGGTTTCATCGCCAAAACTGAACAAAATTTTTCGCCAAAAAACAAGGGGCACCCAATTCTACACTAGAGCCAAATATTTTTCTTTTCTGTCAGTCACTTAAAAAGGACCATCATAAGGAGGTTCTAATTGCTTTTTAACTCTATCTTTGCGAATAAACACATGTGATGCTATTTTCAAGTCTTTAGAGAGAAATATCTTTTTGGACATATTTATCGGATACATTTGGTCCACTCTGTTCCATAGTTCTTTTAGCTGCTTGACGAAAATACCGGGTGGTGTAGGAGTTATTCTCTCTCGGAAAAACTCTCTAGAAAGTCGTACATTTCGTGCATAAAACATTTGAGCAATGGTGTATGCAACGTCGGATCAAATTCTCGGATCTAGTTGGCTTTCGTCGGATAGTCTTTGGAGAACAGCCTTGGTAGCGCCAATTTGGCTCCTTTAAGGATGTGGTCGACATTTTATTATGCCAACGGAAAAGGAAGTAAGTATCACCTTATGTCGTATTTCAGCGAGGGAGAAAAGGGAAATTTAGGTTCTTCACAGGGAATTTAAATTCTTGCCATTCAAGTGATGTTGCCGCACACGTATACAACGTTACAGCAGACTGTTCTGTAACACCTGCTGCGATCTGGGAAAGGAAAATTTATGCAATCTGACTAAATTCAGTTTCATTGTTTCATCGTTTCATCGAAATAGGAAGCATACAAAAATTGAACATCCTGAGAGAAAGGGAAGAGTTATATTGAATAAAAAGAAGTGATATTTCAGTCCTAAGAAATACTTTTTATTCTTTATTTGAAGTAAGTTATTCATGGAAATATATGTTTGTAAATAATAAATAATATGTGTTTAATATTATATTATAATTCAACTTAAAGATTCATATTTGATATAGTTATCCATACTTTAAAATGCGTTTTTAATAGTAATTGTTTCAGTTGTTTGTCAAATTTTGGGAATATCTGAATTGTAGAGGATTTTGCATGTTATCTAGTATTATGAGTAATTGCCAATTGATTGTATGTCACGAAGAATTATGAAATGGATGTAGAAAATATCCTTAAAATTATTTTATTATTATCCGGTGGTGAATCCCAGTGTATGAGCTTCGTTTTTGTAGGCGTTAAAGCATCGAAACTTATTGATAGTTTTAGACAAAGTATAACGTTTGTCATAGGTTTAGATATGAGCATGGTTGTGAGGTTATTTTTTTGTAATATCGTGAGTATATTCCATTGATATTTATAAGAATGTTTGAATAGTTTTATAACGCAAAACTTCGTTTTAAAATATTCTTACTGGATCCCCTACCCCCTAGCAACATATTCTGAAAATTTTAAAAATGAGAACTTTTCTCTGAAAACTAGGTGGAGTTATGAAACTTACTTCAAATTCTCACTTACTTCAAACTCTTATTTCAAAATAAATGAACTAAAAATGTTACCTAATACTTTTTATGTTTTTGAAATGTGTGTAGAATTATTTTATTTATGAAATGTGTAAAGATATATGTAGAATGTAAGTCAGAAAATTTCTGAATCTTTTTTATGGGAAAGTGCAGAATCACCCACTGCTTCATACGTTTTTAAGATCGGTATCCATGTACACATCGACCTATTTTCACTTAAAAAAAAATTCCAGAATTGCACAAATTCCGCACTGCCTTGACTTTGTCAATGTACACATTGATCTATTTTCACTTAAAAAGTCAAAAGAAATTGACAAAAATCCAATTCTTACTCTTCTAAAATGTGCCAAAGAAGTGGGGATTCTGCACTTTACCGCTTTTTTTTTTTTTTAAGATATTTCTTCTACCAGTCTTTATTTCCATTTCTGTGAGCGGCTCGAGTGTAGAATTGGATGCCTGTTCGATTGGTGACAAATTTGTTCAATTTTGGCGATGAAACCCCATTTCTGGTTACCATGATAGTTTTAACTTGGTTTTAGATTCCTTATTTTTTAAGTGAAAATAGATCGATGTGTACATGGACAAAGTAAAGGCAGTGAGCAATACTGAGTTTGTGCAATTCTCTGATTTTTTTTAAGAGAAAATAGATCGATGTGTACATGGACAATGAGTTTGTGGAATTCTTCCGACTTCTTATTTTAGTTTTGTGTGGGGGCCATCTTGAAATTGTGCTTTCCTCGTGCTGATCTTGGCATCAAAAAAGAATCGCCAAAAAAACAAGAGCACCCAATTGAAACTTTTACCCTGTGAGCTTTTAGGCATATCTCCATATTATTGGTAATTACCATTCTTATCGAATCTCAATCAGGACATAATTTTTTAAAGTAAATGTCATAAATGATTGTCAGGAGTAGTGTACAAAAGTAAAATAATCAATGATGTTTAAATAAAGGTAAGTATCATGAAAATCAAATGAAATTACAAAACAAACCTGAGAATGGAATAAAGGTAAGTATTTTGAACAGTATTCTTCACAGTCAGAGAAAATTACATCATTATTTCAGCTTTTAAGCTATTTAAAGTTTTTTGTCCAATTGAGTACAGCCTAAGCTTTGAGCAGTTGAATACAGCCAATAAAGGACTGAAGGACAAATATTTTCATCAGAGGGGATCTTTCTCAGGTGCTCAAATTTTCCTGCATATTTTCTCTTATGGGATCTTTCTCAGGTGCTCAAATTTTCCTGCATATTTTCTCTTTCCAAAGCAAGTGAGATTTACATACAGTATGCAGTATGAATATGAATTTTATTAAATACTAACTGTAATAACAGGAATTTCTGTTAATATTAGGATTTGGTTATACAACAAAATCCATATGTTCTTATTAGGGCAGTCTGTTCTTAATAGGGATGTAGTCTTATTTAGGGCTGTTGCACATTTTGCAACAGATTACGAATTACGATTTCGTTCAAAACTTGGAAAGTATGGAAATAATCTCCAGCTGAATAGGAGTTGGTGCCAGTCCTCATCTCATTTTTTTTGTAGCTTCACTTTATGTGTGGTAACTGACACTGAAATTTTTCAGTATTTCTTACAGACAGTTTTTTTAAAGTAATATATTTTAGGGGAAACTGGTAAAATTGTTGAAAACTAATCAAAGAAATAAATAATCTAATTTAGGGAATTGTGGAGAACTCTATTATTATTATAGTTGTTGTTAATCGTCCACTTACCCGAGAGAGGGCGCTACCAGCTTTCTCCCTCTTCTCCACTAGAAGAAAATCCGGACTGACTAATTTGTTCCTGGCTGCCGTCGGAGGAGCATACGCTCACCTCTCTTCCATTTCGTGATGTCTTCGTAGCTGAATTACAATTCCGATATTCTTGCCGCGCGGACTTGTTACTTGTAAAAATGCTCAATGCGTGAACTGAATACGATACGACTGTGTATGTGTGAACTTTTCTTGAAATATATATTCTTTCTAGCATTAAATAAAAATGTTAAATATCACCGAGCCAAGCTATCATCGCCTTACCTGCAGCAACAACACACACCACCAAAAATGGCGTGCATAAATCCAAAGCGCCATAGAATAATTATAAGCCATAATCTTTTAAGGAAGTACCTGGGTTAGTCTGTATTTTAGGGTGCCCCTTGGATTATTGCCAAGTTGTTGCTTCATTTATTGCCAAACTGTTGTTTCATATATGGTAACCTGAGTAGTTTAATGTTATGGAAACCCTATTATGACATGATTGATTGCATGATTGCGGTCAATTTGACTGATGGGGAAAATATTTGTAAGGGCTTATTTCTGCATTGGATGTCAGGTAGGAAGTACGTTGCTTATTATGTGCTGTACACCGTAAAATGGGTGTATGTGAGGAGATAAATGTGAAGTTTCTGTACGATTTGGAACGAAAAGGAAAAAAAAAAATTGGCCCAAATGCGGTTTACGGCACTGCTTGGCGGCGATTGTTTTTGAATGAGCAATAAACGCGCCAACATGGGTAACTCCGTATATCCGCGAAGATGGCTGACTGGGTATTTTGAAGCTACGAAAACATGTAGTTTTCGCGCATGCGTGTTTCCTATTTTATAGAGAACGGTTTTATTGGTAATGTGAGATGACGTAGCGGTTTATTCGAAATTCTGACGTGTTAATTTAAGTAGTTATTTCAGTTGTCGTTGTATTTTGTGTGTTGAGTGTTGGCTATTTTCGTTCCGTATATTTCGCGAAATACCAAGCCGCTATGGATTTAGCTGTGATGCTGAGAGAGGTGAGTGAATGTACATGTACATTTATTACTTTATTGGAAGTGCAAGTTGCTTAATTTTTATATTTTGTTGCCTTTTATTGAAATAATTTGTATCAGCTGAAGAACAGAACGCTGGTATCGTTTGCAATTTATTTTATTTTGTTGATTTGTGCACATTGCCTACATTGTGCAATTCGCTGATGTTTTTTTTAAGTTAAAACGGAACGCTGTGCACATGGCATTTTCTTGTAATTTATTTTCGTTAATTTAGCTTATTTTGTTCATTTGTGTACGTTGCGTATATTGTGCAATTCGCTGAAGTTTTTTTTAAGTGTAAAAGGAACGCTGTGCACATGGCATTTTCTTGTAATTTATTTAGTTATTCTAGCTTATTTTGTTTATTTGTGTGCATTGCCTACATTGTGCAATTCTCAGATTTTTTTTTAAGTTAAAACGGAACGGTGTGTACATGGTATCGTTTGTAATTTTAATGCCCTTTTAAAAAAAATTCCTTCTTTCTGGGATGCCATTTTGGTTACGTTTTCGCGGAGCGTGTTGGGAAGGTTATGTAACGCATAAAATGTGTAAGTATTACAACATAAAATGTAAATAATTAATTTAAAGGTAACTGACGAATATTTTAATGATCGTAATGTTCGTTTTGCATATTATTTTATTATATTTTTGTGGCAATAGTTTCCATACTAATTTATGGTTTAGAATTGTATGTTTTGTTTACAATAGGTTTTCGCGGAGCGTGTCGGGAAGGTTGCAATGAATTGCAAAGACGTTTCGCAGAAACGCGCCGAATTGGCGATTTTCAAAAAATCGCCAAGCAGTGCCGTAAACCGCATTTTCACCAAAAAATTAATTAACTGGTATGTAGGTGAAGGATTACTTAGTAGTCATTATAAGTGTCCTATTTTTATGAAAAAAATGTGTATGATCGAATGTAAAGATCATTCAGATGTCTTTGAATGGGTTTATCACAAAAAAAGTTCAAGCAAGAAATTCCACCCACAGTCCGGCATTACAGAGGATATGTTTTACTCTTATTTTTTTTAATTTATGTGGGGACGGCAGTATGCATATTCTAGTTCAGATAATTTTAGAAAGCTTTTGGACACTGTTAAGGAATTTTGTGTGTTACAGACTGAAGACGCAGAAATTTCTAAATATGGAGAGTCAATATTTCCATTTTGTAGTGCGTATATGTGATAAGATGGATTTCCTTTTTGATGTTATTTCATTGGGAGATTTCAAATGCAGTTTATGGAGCTTCGATCGGCTACAAATTTTGTTCAATTTTAGTGATGAGTAACTTTGTTTTAACATTATAATATGTCATCATTCTCCTTAATTTTTGTAAGTGAAAATAGTTCGATGTGTACATGGGCAAAGTCAGGGGAGTGCGCAGTGCTGAGTTTGTGCGATTCTGAGATTTTTTTTTAAGTGGAAATAGATCGATGGGCACACGGACGTAAAGTTCGTGAAATTCTTTAGCCTTCTTATTTTGTTTTTGTGTAGTGGCCATTTTGAAATTGTGCCTTGCTGGCCAATCATCAATTTTTGCCACCCTTAAATATATTTTTACCAGCAGCTGTTGTTGTAGATGCAGATCTGTCTGTATATATAATGCAGAGCCAAAACATTATGACCATCTGCTCAATAATGTGTTGTGTGAGCTTTAGCCTGCAAAACAGCTGCAACTTTCCTTGGCATGGATGGCACAAGTTCTTGGTAGATAACTGGAGATAGGTTGTACCAATGTCTTAAGTATAGGTCACACACAATCAAGGTAGTCTGACATGATGGTGTTTGAGCTCTGAGCTACTGCTAAAAAAATCCCAAATGTGCTTTATATAGTGTGAAGAGCCAGTGAATTAGGTGGATTGCCACCACCCATCTGTGTATGACTTGCTGTACAGAGGGGAGTAACTGTTTGTCTGGAAACGGTGTACCCTGACAGGACCATCTATGTGAGGCATGAGAAATCATGATTCTTCTTTGTCCATGGTCCAGTTTCGATGTTTCTGGGCTCACTGTAGGCATAATTGACAATGTCGCTTGGTCAACAGAGCTACGTGAGTGGGACGTCTGCTAAGCATTCTCATATCCAACATTGTCCGCTGAACTGTTTGTTCCAAAACACTTACACTTGGACCTGCATTGTACTGGGTTGTCAGCTAAGCCAGTGTCTGCTACCGATTTTGCTGTACCAAGTGACACAATGTCCTACATCTTTTTTCTTTTGATGATGTGTAGATGTCCAACACCATGGCATTTACTGCTGGTTTCACTGTCATTTACCCACTTTGCATAAATGCTAACAATGGCAGATCATGAACAACCTTCCAGTCGTGCAGTTTCAAAAATACTTGTTCCAAGTTTTCAGGCCATTACAATCTGCCCTTTATTAAATTCGCTTAGGTTGGCAGCCTTTCCCTTCACTCAGAAAAGTAAGTGCAAGACTGATTATTTACCGTCTCCAGCAGCAGTTAAAAACAATTCCTCCTTAATCACATGCCCTCCACGTCATCCATATGAGTGCATTGAAAAATGGAGGGATGGTCATAATGTTTTGGCTCATCAGTGTGTATGTTGTTTACATCGATGAACTCGTAGCACTTCATCGTGCAAACGACAGGTGCCGCAGTCAGCCAGAGGCGCAGATGACATGTTCTGGTTACATCGCATCACATCCGGGTCACTATTGAAGAGTGGTCGATGTTCAAGATGGTTACATTAAAGGTGATCTGACTCCATTATTGAATGAAAAAGTATTTCATATAAAAATATACTTTAGGTTCTACTCTGATATAAGTCCCCGGTTGCTCCCTGGATATATGTGGTCGCCAAATGTGGCGATATGTGTTCTGTGCTGGTTTTTGGCGCGATTGTGTATTCCGCGATGGTTTTTGGCGGAATTTTTTTGGTATAGCAACCCTTTTGACGTTGAAAGTTGAGTGGTGATATAAGAGTAGTTCCTTTGGGGAAAGCTTAGGTTACGTTAAGGCCTAGGATTTTGCAATTCTGTGATTTTTTTTTTAAAGCCAGTCGCTTTCTACATGGTTTCTCATCAAATATTTTTGGTGAGGATTTTTGAAGCCGAGCATGATGTGTCATAAGTCCGAAAGAATTTTGAATGGTAAGTGAAGCTATGTTTTTCTCGTGTATTTCAGGGAATGTTAATCATTTTGTAATGTATTTAATGAATATTATATTTAAGATGATTGTGTTATTAATGAATTATTTCTTCACAGTTTGTGTTTATGCTTACAGTATATATTTTTTAAAATTTATTGTTATTATTTTAGCGAGGTTTGATTTCTGCTTAGTGCCACGAATTCTGCAATTCTCTGATGTTTTTTAAAGTTAAAGCAGATCGCTGTGTACATGGTTTTTAAGGGAATTATGTTATTAATAGTGAATGATTTGTTCACTGGTGTGCTGGTAGAAGTATATTTTTGTGGAAATGTATTGTTATTGTAGTTTATTTTAGTGAGGTCAGAGCAGTGCCACGAATTCTGCAATTCTCTTATGTTTTTTAAAGTTAAAACAGATCGCTGTGTACATGGTTTCTCGTCAAACATTTTTGGTGAGAAACTTCATACTTTTACTATGTAAATTTTTTGTTTTTATTTTGGACTTATAGTGTAAATTGTGTTTAAAAACGTGGTTTTTGCACATGTGAAAACCACGTTTTTGCAGACATTTTAGGCTTAAAGTCCGAAATGTAAAGAAAAAATTTAGACAGTAATGGCGTGTCGTGTCGTGGAGTTTCTCGCCAACCGGGGACTGATATAAGAGTAGTTCCATACTTTATTATGCACATAGGAATGAGACTCGTACCGGGAGCATTGCGTAACAACCCTTTCACTCCAGCGGCACCCGCCAAAAAGAGGCCTTGAGGTGAGATAGCATTATCTCATCATTTTTGCATATATTGTAAACATGTATTATAAATTGTAATCGTGGCATCGTTACTGGGGGCATACTCTGTAGCACTTCATCGTGCGAACGACAGGCTCCGCAATCAGCCAGAGGCGCAGATCGTATGTTCTGGTTACGTCACATCTCGTCTCTCACCTCAAGGCCTCTTTTTGGCGTGTGTGAGTCTCGCCCCCTAAACATGGCCTTATTTTCTTCAGAAACAAATGGAAAATAGCTTTAGTGGGAGAAAATGTGTTATCGGTAAAAATATATTTAAGGGTGCCCCATGCCGAAAATTGGCAATTGGCCAGTAAGGCACTATTTCAAGATGACCACTACAAAAAAACCAAAATAACAAGTCAAGGAATTGCACAAATTCAGTGTCCATGTGCACATCGATCTGTTTTCATAAATTTCTGTTTTAAAAAAAAAAAAAAAAAAAAAAAAATCGGAGAATTGCAGAAACTTGGCATTGCGAACTGACTTGACTTTGTCCGTGTACACATCGATCTATTTTCACTTAAAAATTGAAGGAGCACCCAATTCTATGCTAGAGAGAAAAATATTTATATATGATATCAATAAACTGCATTTTAAATCAAACAATGAAAATAACATAAGAAAGGAAAGCATAAGATCATATCGCGTCTACGCAGTACACAAAAGAAATATCCTCTTACCTTATTTAGAAATTTCTGTGTCTTCAGTATGTGGCACACATAATTCCTTAGCAGCATCCAAAAACGTTTTTCAAACCATGTTCCCTTTCTAATGGAACACTTTATATGGCGAGCATTTGAACCTTTCTTGTAACAAACCCATTTGAATGATCTTTACGTTCGACCATATGCATTTCCTTCTTACAAACAGGACACTTATAATTCTGTTGAATTACATCCAACAAAGTGCCTTTTCTTCTATTCTCAAACATGTAAAAAACAAAACAAAGAAAAAAAACACTTTCCACTCTTTCGTTCTATACCACGAAACACTCAGTTTACCACCGGCAGCCATTTTACGATGCAAAGCACACAATACGCAACATACTTCCTAACTGACATCCAACGCAGTCGTCTTGTAGCAATGTGTCCCTTAGAAATATTTTCCCATTAGTCAAATTCACTGCGATCACGTAACCAATCACGTCATAATAAGGTTTCCATAATATTTAACTACTCAAGTTACCATAAATGAAATCATTACCATAATAATCCGAGGGGCACCCTAAAATATATGCTAACTGTGTTATCATTCAAAATAATACGGCTGCAAAATACTCATGTTCTAGGTATAAGTTTTCGTTTATTGAATTTAAGAAGTGTATTAAGCTGAGATTTGTATATACGATAATCCTGCTTTTAGACAAATGCGTTAAAAGTGTGTACTTGCAGATGTATGATTTACATGTAATTTTTGCTGTCCATGGAAGAATTGTGTTAAATTTCAAATTTTGGCAGTTTTTGACTTTGTGATGGTGCAGGCAGCAAGGATTGCATTTCTGATATTCAATATATTTCATGTGCATCATCTTATTACTAATTGTGAATTTGTATTGATTTGTTACTTATTTATATGTAACTAATAGTATTTTATAATCAGCACAAAAACTATATTTGTGCATCAGTTTCTCCACTTTATTATGTGTGATACTTAGAGGAGTAAGTTATATTTTGTGGATGTAATATTGAAGTTATGTGTGATTTTAAGCAAGGTAAAAATGATGTAAAATGTTACTTGTAAATCTGGTTAATTTTTGGAACTGATTTAACATTATCATGGTGTTCTCTCCTGTCCAAATGTTCTTCTTAACTCATATTGCATAGCTGCCAACACTCCTGGTTTTATCATGTTTCCTGATCTTATGGTAGATAACTAAATCTACCAATTAGCATGTACTAAGGAAAAATTTTCTTAGCTATAAATGAAATTTACTGAGTTAAGGAAACTTAAATTTTTCAAATTCACCTGTAGTGATTTTCAGCATAATTTTTCCTATTCAATTTTATGTCTTTTGTTATCTTTAATCTATTGTCAACATTTGTAGGATTTTTTATGAAGATTCAAGCAGCGTTTCTGAGTTAATAGTTCTGTTGAATTTCGCTTTACATTACTAAGTTTATCCATACAAGTGTATGTGTATTATTAATTTTATTTCAGGATTTTCATCACCGAATTCATGGAAATTGTTGTCTTTAACTGTTTCACTTCAATCATTAATTTGGTGCAGATAACCATGTAAGGTTTTGCACAAAAAATTGCAATGCAAACAAACAAAATTTTGCATATGTTGTTAGCCTATCACTGAGTCTGTAAAACTCACATGAACCTGTCACTCTTCTCTTTGAAGAACAAGAGTAATACTAATGAATTGAGCCCAGGAGGCAAGAGTTATTTGTAATATGTCATGAATGTGACTTTTTCTTTGATATATGTTATTAGATGAATGTAATTTAAAATATTGAGAACTACTGTTATAATGAATAATGTTTGAAAAGTTACCTTAAAATTAACATCTTTTGAAGAAAAGTTTATGCTAAAAAGCATAAATATTTGATTTTACTTATCCAGCTTTTGATATAATATTTATTAAAAATTAATCTTTCTTTTAGTAATAGTATTGCTTGCTTACGGGTCTGTAATAGATTGAATGTGCACAGAACTGATGATAACTTGATAAAGTTTATTCTACCCAAAGAAACACTTCACAAATCTGTAACTTTCGACAAAAATAGTCATACCGCTGTTCACAGTATCGCAGAGTACAGTCAGTAGTTACACTTCAAACTTCCAAGAATGTTGAATACAGTGTAATGCAAAGTGCATTTAAAGAGGAAGCTTACGTGGAGATATCTTAATACTCCGAATGTAGGCTGAACTAAACAACTTTAAATGATGCTCTCTTCAGTCTTATATACACTGTTTGACATTGAAAATGCAACACCAAGAAGGAGTGGTCGGAAAGTTAAGAAATTTGGGACAGAGACAGCAAACAGCAATAAGTGATCTTTATTTCAAAATGATAGTCAGAATAAAGAGCGAGAATGGCATCGGCTCAGTAGGATATAGGACCTGAGGGATGGCTCTCCATTTCCTTTCAACAATTTGCCACAGTTCGTCTTCTAAACGAGGCAGGGGCAGAGTCTGCAAACGGCGTCCAATCACATCCCATCCATGTTTGATTGGTGACAGATCAGGAGAGAGTACAGTGGCCAGGGAAGCATCTGTTCCTGCTGAAAAATTGCATTAGGCAGCCCCTGAAGGTAGGGGATTTCTGTTCATTCTGCATGTTCCTTCCCTTATATCTTACTTCACGTGCGTCGGAGAGCTGCGCATTTCACCTCATTCGCATAACTCGGTGACGTACGTCTACTAAAAAATTTGCATAAATTTCTGACCAGTCCTTCTTGGTGTTGCATTTTCAATGTCGAGCTGTGTAGTTTTCTCCCACCCGCCGAGCTGTTTCTAGAAATTACTAGAAGAAATATGAGGGTGGGATATGGTTACAGTTGCATAGAGAATCAATAACAGTCATTCAATTAGTGTACCAATTACAGTTATACGGGGACTGGACCAAAATATCTCCAGATGGTCGCCAAATTAGTGAGATAGCCATTTGCTCAATATTAAATAGACTTACCCCTGTATTCTATTTTTCTTGTAGAGAATCGTGTCTTTAGATTTTTGTGTTTCATCATACAGCAAAAAAATACATCATCATCACATCTAATTTTACTGAAATTATCTAGAGATGTACAGAATTTGCAGTAATAATCTTTATTATATTTACTATCTAGGTTTGCAGATTTGGGAATGTCTAGTTTACAGCAGCAACGGAAAGTTGTAGAGCAGTTACGAAGAGAAGCATCTCTTAGGCGAATAAATGTTTCTTTAGCTATAGATGACATGAAAGTATGAATTTTATTTATATACTTTGTTGTGTAATTGTATATATAAATATTGATATACAGTAGAATTCTAATAATCTACATCTTGGGACCAAGGAATATGGATTCTAGGACTTTGTTTATATTTTTCTCTAATTATTGCACAAGTCACTAATCAAAACATGCTCATGCTTTGAAGTGATTTTATCAGTATTTATTGATTACAAAACTTATATATATTTTTAACGTAATTGCATGAAACAATATCAGTTCAAGGGGAAAATGTAGTGGAGTTTTTTTTTAAATAAGTGAATAACTTCTAAAAAATCCATCAGAATATTTTATGGGAAAAAATTAATATCGACCAGTAAAATTATGTATCTTTTTTTATTATATTATTAAACAAAATGAAAAGTACCATGCAAAAGCTCAAGCAGTAAGGTTCCTCTAAATTGAAACTCTATGCTACTGCTCCTTTTATGTTCCATGCATGTGCAGATGAAGAATATGTTCACATTCATAGCTAATATAAACAAACTTTCTCATTGCACAGAATGTATATAAATTGGCTTTGAGCTGTATTTAGGTTATGGCTCAACTTATGAAAAGTTAATAAAATCTTTACACATATTAACCAGATGCAATAAAAATCAGTTTTAAAATACAGCAGAATATAAACCCAAAGGTAGGAATGTATTCGAAAGGAAATATTTACATAGGTTGATAGAGTGTGTTTACTTTGGAAAGACAATACCTAATATGGAAGCAAAAACATTGAATAACTCCTGTTATGAAATAAATTCCTTTCATCAATCTAAAGAATGCTGCAAATATTGTGTACTTCTGTTTAAAATTTTAGATTTATATGACAAAAATTGCCATTGAATTTGATATGCTGAATTTTCTGAAAATCAAAATTTTGTTTGTTTTAAAAAATGAGTATGGATTACAGGTATTGGTGACTCAAGCAGATGCAGATTAGAAGAATTCTACTGTATATGAAAAATATCTGCATTAATATTCTGTTTAAAATTTACAATCATCTGATAAAAACTCTTCTAATTTTTAAATAAAGGAATTTTGAGGATCATATTAATTAATTAAGCTTGTGTTAGTAATGATCATATTGTCTTTTGTTTAATATTCTTCTGCAGTATTTTTATGTGTGACTATAAATAACAATGGTTGTAAGATTTTTTAAGCTTTCACTTTGCTTGTGAGTTTGATATAGCTGCTAAAATACTGTTATGTATGTGTTTTTTCCTGTTATTCTACTAGTTTAGAAATTGACAGTGTTAAAAAATTAGCTTCAAAATCAGTGGAAATTGATATTTGAATACAGTTCTATTTTGATGATATCCAGAAATTGCAAAATACTACTTCCACATTTTTCAGGAGGTTCACACTTGTTAATCAAAATTTCATATTAAATTTTTTTTTCTGAATTATCTGCAGATATTTAGCAGCTAATTTTGACTGGCATTTGTTCTTTTTAATCAGCTGTATTTTTTTTCAGTTAGTATGTAATTCAAGAATAGCAGATCTTCCCTATTAAAGCAATACAATGAATATGCTGACCAATAATCTATAATAAGCTGATTTCAGTTTTGACTGAAACTTTCTGCATATGAAATTTCAATAACCATTTAAAATGTTACTGTGTGGATAAATATATACTTCTTCATTCTTAAAAAGGGGAAGGCATTTTCTTTGACATCTATTAAGTTAGTGACATTATTTAACAAATTCTGAAAACTAAAGAAATAATCATGATGAATAATTACAAATATAATCTGTTAACCAATAATTTTTTAATAGCATTTTTAAGCAATTGGTTCATTGTGTGTTATTCTCTTTTTTATTGTTATAATTAATTGTCATTATTTCTGTTAAGATAGGTATGTAAAAGTAATTATTTAAAGTAATTTTTTATATTTTTGTGTTTTATATATGTATATATTTTGTTGTCATTATATAGAAATATATTCAAGAGCATGAAAATGAAGATTATATTCTCATTGGTTTTCATTCCCAGAAAGCGAACCCATTTCGAGAGAAAAGTTCATGTACATTGTTGTAATTATTTTGCATGTCAGTTTAAATTAATTAATTTTCATATCCATCAGATCTTTGTGCTATATAAGTGTCAATATTAATAAAACTTTGGAAACAGTTAAAAATTGTAGTATGTAATCAGAGTTTTTTTAATACATGTAATATGCGTATCAGTTGACAAATTTTAGTCAATTTCTTTTATAGCAAATTACATAACTAATTTTGGCTCGGTGTTCAGAATATATAATTATTTTGAAAAGTATAGTAATACTAATGTTTTCAGTCTTCTGTAAGGAATACTTAAAAAAAATTTATCTTAACTATCCTTTTTTACATCGTCATTTTACTAAGAGAGAATCGCTAATTCTAGTGGTGGTATTACTGATGATTGGATGCATAGAAGGGGGTATTTTAAAGTTTGAGTATTGTATCAAAAATTGTCCACTGGTATTAAGTAAACTGTTTCAATTTTCTGGATCAGCATTTCTCAGGCTTTGAGAATGTGTGGTTTGGTTCATTTTATAAGTATTATTTGTGATCCATTTTGTATGTGTTTGCATATATATATGTGTATATCAGTATGCATATATATACTATTTATACAAGCATTATTTGCTGTTTTCATTGTAAGATTCAGTGCTGCATCATGGGGAATAAATAGTTTGAGAATTACTGTGCTAGGTGATATATTTATATTTTGAATTATGTATGTATTTTTCAATTACTAAATAAGATCGCTTGTACTAATGAAAGCTCATTTCTTGATTAAAATAATATAAAAATCATTTTGTATTTTTTAAATTGTGCCATGTAAAATATTTTCATACAGATTTCTGTTTTAGATGTGATTTTGTATGTTTTAATTATAAATTAAGTACATTGATATGAATGGATGTTGTTACTCTGGGTATAAACAGTTTGCTTGTAAAACTTATTTTTAAGGCTATTAGCGTAAATAAGATGAAGTTGTATGTTCTCTTTACACCTTTTAATCTGATTAATATTTCGTAGAAAATTAGCTAACTTTGTGCTAATTAAGTAATCAGTAACAAATTGCAGGTAAATGTTTCATCACAATATTAACATGAATTGTTAAGGCTTTCAAATTCAGTTTATGAAGGAGATTTTAAGGTATTGATATACATAATTTAGTGTACTTTTATACTTTTTTGACTACAGATTAACAAAATTTTATGCTTGTTCACTATGCATAAACCTCTGATATTAATTAAATAACAATGCGAAAAAGTGTTAAAATTTCATGTGCAGTTTATTGCTGTTTGAGATATTTGCATTTTCTTATGCTCAGATCTAGAAGACTAAATTAAAAATATTCATAAACCTGAAATGACAGTAAATGACATCATTCAGAAATTATTTTGTGTATGTAATCTTGTTCAAAAATGTGTTAGAAGGCTGTTTCATAATTATTCTTTAATATTCTTACTCTTTCAGAAACATTTAGTTTCAAGAAGTGCATTAGTTTTAAATCCTCAGTTCTGTGGTTTGTATTAGTTGATCATTGGTGATATAAATTGACATAAAATGGAAAGTATGTTGCTAATAAACAAGTATTTGTTATCTGTTGTTATACTTCTTGTGCAGTCATTGTTGTGGTTTAAAATGGATTAAAAATTGTCATATAAATAGCAACCTATTTTTAATTTTCAGATTGAGGGTATATTATATAATTCTAAAAAGGAAGTACTAAGTTATTAACATAATAATGGCATCTAAGCATATCATAACCCTTTTTATATTGCACATTTCTTTTTAATTTCTAATTTTATCTGAAATTTTAAATCATGTTTAACTTTGTATCTTATACCTTTTTTAAGTTGATATTTTTTATTTGGCTTTCCAATTTTGAAGTCTCACTCTAGAATATAAAAAATAAGAATTGAAAATATGATACTAAATTGCTGCAAGTTTTATGATGCAACACATTTGTTGGTAATAAAACTGTGTAATTTTATTTGGAATACTTAATAACATATTTTTTTTTCCAAAAATCCACTTTCTTTGGATACCTTGAAAAGCATGGCTGTGTCTGTAAGAGGACTTATGAAATTTGTGAAATTTGAATGATCTAGGATTACTTCTTATCAGCCAAATTTTTTAATAACTTTTGTATGTTTTTGCTTCATAAATTTCCATACATAGTATGCTTTGAACTTAAAAGTAATAGCACTATAAGAAGGTTTTCCTTAACTAATTTGTCAACCTCTTGGGAAATATGTAAGTATAATTATACATTATTTTAGAATCAGAAAGCAGTGTTGTCTTTTTTTATTTCTGTAATGTTTAATAAAGAATTTGTAACATTTTAAAAATAGGGTAAATAATGTTTGCTGAGAGTTCTAAATATCTAGATGGGGAAAACTACAGTCATATGGCCCTTTGAATTGTGAACAAACTCTATATACTTTGACTGATGAGTAAGGACATATATAACTTTTTTAAATTGAATTATACTGTGTGTATTTTTTTCAAACTGTTAATTTTATTTTAAATGTACTTAATTACTTTAAAAATCTGAATTTTTCTTTTGGATCTCTCAGTGTATGTGTCTTTAAAGTCTAAAAAACAAAAGTATGTAAAAGAACATAAAATAGGTTTGTCTAAATGTAAAATACAAGACTATTTTTTACTTTTTTCTTCCAAAATTTTATGTGTTCACTTGAATAAATCCATTTACTACATTTTGTAATGAAACATGTATTTGCTAAATACTTCTGTACTGTATATGTTAGGCAAATGTCTATTTTTATACATTTATGAAAGTTGTATGCATAAAATTAATTTTTGCAATTTAATTTTTCATAATAAATTACTTTTTTTACTCTATCTTTACGTTCTTAGCATTTTAATCAGAATTTCTGATATGTTATCTGTTTATGATAACAAAAGATAACTTGCCAAACAGTAAAAGTGAAAATTTCTTTTGTGATATTCTTGAGTAGGTGTCTGGTTAGGTTTTATATGCTAAAATCTATGCATGTGTAAAATGTATGTATGGGGATTCTTCAGAATTTTTTTGGGTAACTTTCTGTAGTTGCATCAGTTATTAACGAATGTAAATTTCGAAAGAAGTTTCAGTTAAAAATGATTCATATGAAACAGTGTTATTTGCACAAAACATCTGAAAATATTGTTTGTAGAACTAGAGTACATACATATCACTTGTTACTTTTAAGTGACAATTTTCCTATAGAAAGCCTTAAGATAAAGACATTCCTATGCGAATTTTATGTGTAATAGCAGTGGTTGATTTTAGTAGAGAATTCATTTCAGTATTGTGCTAAAGCTAGACCATTCACAGCATGTGCAGTTAACTGTAGAATGGAATAGCATATTGCTATTTGATTACCTGAAGATATATAACAGAGGTTTTTAATTATCTTATATAAACAGCATTAAGGTATTTATTTATGTAACTAAATTCCTTACATTTCTTTACATAAAGTGCCTTAATCAGGAATTCTGTAATACTATTTATGTATTACATCTGTCATAAAAACTTTTATTTATCTGCAGATTGAGAATAAAAGCAAGTTTCTGTTTCCTTTTATGAAAGTTATTTTCAGAAGCAAAATGAAGTTATTCAATTTGGTTTTTATTGCATGGAATGTATTACTGTAATTATTGCCTTTTATGGGTGAAAAGATGTGCATCATTAAAATATGAAATTTGCTTGTTTATATGCTAAATTCTATTTCGTATAAATGATATGTAATAAAAGTTATCGGTGCCACTTGCTTTTATACTCTTCTTTATATTTTAATGAACTGTATTTCTGTAATGCCAGTATTATTGCAGTTCATATAAATATTTTAATATTTGAAATCAGCATTATTTATAGAAATCAGCACATAAAGTAATCTGCTAACTAAAGTTAATATATTTTAATTATATTTATATACTAAAATAAACATATTTTTCAGGTTTGTATTATTTGTATATATTCCAACTGTATAAATAAATTTTTTGTGAGCTATTCTTGGTCTATTCATGGTATTATGGAATACCACAGTGGTTAGATTATTAAATTATTTGGAAGATTATTTTTTGGATAACATTAATTTATTATTTATGATGCTGGTAACTAACTCAATAAGATTATTTTTTTTAGCAATAAGCAAACCTTTTCTACAAAGAGATTGCTATGGCTAGCTGTTTACTGACTGCATTGTTATTTAATTTGGTGTCTTGTATGTTAAAACAAACTCATTTTTCATTATAATTTATACTCTTCTTAGTTTCTTAACCGAATAAAATTATAGCCTCAGTTTTGTTTGTAAGATCATATTCGCCACATGTTAACTCCAAATTTATGTATCTTTTTCTCAAACTTTAAAATCTATAAAAACTTTAATCTAACTAAATAAGTGTGCTGTGGATATTTTGATTTTATTTTGGCTAAGAAAAACAAATTTATGTTTAAAACTCACTTTTTGATAGGGACAGAGAAGTTTCCTTTCTTTCTGGGAAAGAGGTATCTAAATTTTTTAATGTAGGATAAATTGATAGGGGGCACAGAGGTTCCCTTTCTCTCTGAGAAAGAGGTATCTAAATTTTTAAATGTTTTAACATGTTCGTTACCGTGATAAAATAGTAAACAAAAATTTTGACGGTTTAGCAATATCTTTAAAGCAGCTTTAAAAGGATACCGAATTTAATATTAGTGCAATATTAAAAATTTATATTACATATGAGTGAAATCTTGATTTATGTAGATATTTTTCTTTGTATTTTCCACATTTTTTTCTTTAACCATGTATTTTAATTCCTTTGGTACTGTAAGTTTATTTGGATTCTGATGTGAGCAGTGTGTATCATGCTGCTACTTCATTCTCAAGCTATTAGTGATTTTGGTTTAATTCCGACTGTAGACCGAATATAATATTCAACTATATTCCTTGACGTATAATGAAACGTTATTATAAATGCTGCAGAGAAACAGTGTGTTTTTAGTACATGATTTGTTTAACTTATATATTGTAGCACAAGTACACATTGCGAAAGGGATAGTCTAGTTTTTGAATGTTAGCTGTTATAAATTAGCTTATTAAATTTCATCTTCATTTTTTTTTGAGCAGAGAAGGTTCTAGAATATGAAATAAGTTTTTTGTTTTTTATTTCAGTATCTGTTGTGAGAAACAGAACAATGTAAGAATTTCGTTTTGTATCTTTGGGCAACTAAGTAAAATTTGCAAATATTATGCTGTTATTTTTTGCAAAGATGAAATGGCAAATAAGTAATGCCTGCAGAATTTGTTTGATTTAAATTTAGGTTTGCTTGTATAGTTCTGAAATTTAGAGATTAAAAAAAAATTCTAATAATTTGCGGCAGATAAATTTGTACCACGCTTCCTCATTGTTAACATCTGAGCTAACTGCTATAAATTATAGGGTTTTGTCCATGTCAAAGCTATGCCTGAGAAGTGCTTTGAAAACTTTAGGAGTTTTTTCCAACACTCACAATCCTGTAGTCGTCGAAATTCTAAAGTTAAGTTTAAACTTACAGAAGCGTGGTTACCAAATTCTATACTGATGGGTTCCCGGTCATAATGGTATCAGATTAAATGAGCTGACAGACATCACAGCTAAATCTGCTGTTGCACGGCTCTAGTGAATGTAACGGATTTCTCTGATAAAATTTCTTCTTGTCGTGCAAGTTTGGATTCAGGCAGCCAGGCTTCTTTAATAACAAGCGATTGCCTAGAAAGGTTGAGGTTGTCAAAAAAGAAATCAAATGTGATAATTTCATGTTTGGGTGTGTCAAACACTCGTACAAATGATGTTTCTCAAATTAGGTTTATTCTTCATTTTTCATCAAGTTCTTCCTTTGGTACTTCTGTCTACGTTGTGAAGAAAATAGTGGGTAAGCTTCTGCACGTTAATTTGGATCCTTCTTGTTCCGAACAATTCACTGATCTTACCATAGCGGATCTAACCTTTTACAAGACTGGCAGTATTGATATTTTTCTCGGTGTGGATATAGCACTTCCAATGCTTAAAGCTCAGACACCGTCGTTGGGAGAAGGAAAGCTCTTTGCTGTTCGGTCTCAGTTAGGATAGGTAATTGCAGGCAGGGCTTCCTCATTTGAGAAAAATTCAATTATTTAGGTTAATAACATTCAATTAGTCGGTGATGAATTGTTAATAAATTTTGGGAATTAAACAAGGTACCTGCCCATAAGCTTCTTGAGTCGTGATGAAAAAGCTTGTGAAGAGCACTTTAAATCTACGCATTTTAGAGATACTGCTGGAAGGTATGTCGTGGAGTTGCCCTTCCATACCTCACCTTCTCAACTCGGTGATTCCAAGACAGCTGTCCTCCGCAGATTGAAATACTTAGAGAATACGAACAATAAATATAAAGACTTTATGCGTGAATATCTGTCATGAGGACATATGAAACTAGTTCCACAATCTGAGTCTACGAAAACACATGCATACTACCTTCCTCATTTCGCTGTTCTTCGTGATTCGAGCACTACAGCAAGACAGAGTTGTCTTCGATGGTTCTTCCAAGTCATCATCTGGACAATCCTTGAATGATGTAATGATAAGCCCGCGAATACAGGGTGAGTTATTCACTATCCTTATTCGCTTCAGAAGTTTTCAAATTGCGATGAGTGCAGATATAAAGAAAACGTTCAGACAAGTCAAGGTTAATTTAGAAGTCAAACAACAAAAATCAGCGTTATATTTCCAAATTTTCATAGGGCTAGTTTCGATGGTTTTACCGAACCATGCTGCCAAAAAATGGTGTCACGTTTCAGGAATCGATAATCCGGCGTACTAGGTACGAAAGGGTATCTTACCTTCTCAACTAACAAATTGTAGTAAGTGGTTCAAAGATTCCAACTGGTTAAGAAAACTTATAGATGAAATAGAGAACTTTCCATTTCTAGAGACACTCTCTTCCTGAAATTGTCTTGAAAGAAGAAAAGTAAGGTTTTAATATCAGTGTTTTAGGAGTTCAATAACCTGCTGTTATTTCAAAATATTCTTCGTGATCGAAATTACTTCGATTCTTGGCCTACTCTCTAAAATTTGTGAATAACTGTTTTCATCCTGAGAAGAAATCGTTAGATTTCCCGACTACAGAAGAGCTCGAGAAAGCAAAAATCAGAATTCTAAAGGTGATTCAACGTTCTCAATTCCAGGTAGAAATTTCGCATTTACACTCATGTCCATAAATTAAGGATAATGCAAAATCAGGCAAAGAAAGAGTTAGAAGCGAAACAAAATTGACTTATTTGTAAAGCTTATTTATTAAACAAAAGGTAAAGAGCAAAAAAGATGCTATATGTTTGATATTATTAAAAAAATTAGCGATTTTTTCTCCCTGGAGCAAATTGCAAAAAAAAAACCTATTTTCAAAAAACCAATATTACATGGTTGGTATGATTCTTTAATACATTGTATGTCTCCCAGACAATGCAATACAGTCCGTACAACACCTAGGCATGCTGAGTATCAAATTATCGATCTGATCTTGGGGGATATTACACCACTCAAAAAGCAATGCTCTGCGAAGTTCCGCTAGACGTAGGAAGAGGTTGACGGGCTGCAACTCGTCATCCAAGCATGTCCCACACGTGCTGTACTGGATTCAAGTACAGTGAGAATGCTGGCCAGTCCATACGGGTGATATCCTCTGATTGAAGGCATTCGCTTACGATATTTGCATGGTGAGGACGGGCGTTGTCATCCATAAACACAAATTGTGCGCCCATGGCGCCCCGAAACAAACGTACATGTTGTTCCAGAATGACGTCCCGATAGATTTGGCTTGTCATGGTTTCAATATGAACATGCAGGTCAGTTCTGGAACCCAGAATAATTCCAGCCCAAACAAGCACTCCTGCTTCACCGTAACGGTGTCGTTCAGTGATGTTTTCTTGGTGGTAACGGGTACCTGGAGCTCTCCATATGAAAGTCCAGCGAGAATCAGACTGCAAGCTAAACCTGGACTCGTCGGAAAACATCACACAAGCCGACTGTTGCGGTATCCACAATGCATGCCCTCTACTCCAGGCTAACCGCAGGCGACAGTGAGTTGCAGTAAGTGGAACGCA
The DNA here is from genome assembly GCA_000611955.2 of Stegodyphus mimosarum. NCBI lineage: Eukaryota > Metazoa > Arthropoda > Arachnida > Araneae > Eresidae > Stegodyphus > Stegodyphus mimosarum. The sequence continues at coordinate 118,507 of KK112824.1, read as the reverse complement.
TCTGACAGGTCTACGAGCATATAGACCAATCTGCCCTAAGCGTCTGTACACGGTCTGCCCTGAAATTGTCGTACCAGTGGCTGAAGAGAGCTGACGAGACAGGTCTGAGGCTGGGTTCCGCCTGTTTCTTTTGGCAGTAACTGCCAAATACCAGTCCTCATTCGGCGTTGTAACTCTGGGGCGACCTGTGCTGTAACGTCTACTCACATTACCATCATCTTGGAATTGTTGCCAAAGCCTGGAGATGACATTCTGGGCAATTCCAAGTTCGTCTGATACTTCCAGTTGGGTACGCCCACATTCCAAACAGCCGATAATTCTACCACGTAAAAAATCATCCAAGTGCGTCCTTTGTGTCATAACTATTCGGTTATTGCACTGAAATGCTTATAAACCGCCTGCGAACAATTTTACTTCTTTGCTTGTATTTCTTACACTCTCGTCATTGTGACGTACCATCGGTGTCATCCGGTTACTTCATGAAATTTGCATATGATTCTTGAAGATGTGTGTAGTGATTTTACAGGTGATGTATTTATTTTAGAGTTCGATTTCCGCGTGACTCCGAATTATCCTTAATTTATGGATATGAATGTACTTAGATCACTCCCCCTGAAAACGAGTAGTCAAATTTTCTGCTTAAATCCATGTCGAGACGAAGAAGGTGTTTTGCGTATCTGTGGTTGTTTAAAAAATGCTAATATCCCGGAAATTGAAAAACATCCAATTCTTGCCTAAAAAGCATTTCTCCAACGAACTGATAATTAAACATTTTCACCTAAAATATTTACATGCTGCACCTCAGTTGTCGATGTGTGTTCTGAGGCTTGCTATCTACTTGATCTTCCATTCGAAAAGTCCTGAACAAATGTGTTCTTTGCTGCAGACATAGAGCCAAACTTGCCACACAAATCACGTCCGATTTACGTGTCTCAAGTGTTACGTACAGTAGACCATTTTATCGTATTGGTGTGGACTTTGCTGAACTTTTTATGATTAAACACCGAACTGGATGTGGTCAAAGGTCTTTCAAATGCTACTAATGCATTTTTGTATGTTTTTCGACACGTGCTGTCCATTTAAAAGTCGTCGAAAATCTTTCTTGTAATGCATTCTTAGAATCCCATAAATTATTCACTGCGAGAAGATTCACTGCTCACTTGTAACACTAATTTTAAAGGAGCTGATAGAGAGATCCAGAAGTGTTTTTCAAAATATGAACGAGATGAATCAGTTCGAGCTTATATTGCCTCCAAAAATATAAAATGGATCTTCAAACATCCAGCATCCCCTCATTTTGGCGGTTTGTGGGAATTGGCCGTCAGATCGCGAAACATGACCTTCGTCGAAGTGTAGGATCTGCAATACTAACATATACAGAATTCACTACACTCATCATTCAGGTCGAGTCCTGCTTGAACTCACGTCCATTGACAGCAATGTCTGAGGATCCTACAGATTTGAAGTTCTCACATCGAAACACTTTCTGATTGGAGCTCCAGTTTCTACTTTAACAGAGCAGGAGCTTTCGCAACAACCTATCTCAAATAAACAAAGATTATAATTGCGTCAATTCGTCCTAAAACGTTTCTGGGAGAGGGGCGCCAAGAGAATACCTTTCCCAATTGCAGCAACGTCCTAAGTGGCAAAGACTATAAAGAGACATTCAGGTCGACGATCTTGTTTTATGCAAAGAAGAAAACGTTCCACCCCCTTTGTGGTGTATGGGAAGAGTCATTAGACTCCATCCTGGAAGTGATGGTAAGATCCGTGTGGTAACGGTACGAACTGCACACGGAGAACTCAAGAGACCTATCGTTAAGCTTTGTCATTTATTTAACCATGCAGCAAACTGTTAAGTATGATACAGACTATTAATTGATGTAGATTCTTGAGTATGATTTTTATTAACAGCTTCAAAAATGCTTCCATTCTATTATGTTTAAAAAGTTTGTGTTTAAAATTGTAATTAATTGTAATTCTGTTTCAATGGTCGGCGGGATGTTTAGGCCCACATTTTCAAAACTAGATGGCAATCAAAGGCTGATGCAAATTAACTTGTTCGAGCTATATGGCAATAGTAAAGAAGAGCGTGCGTCGTTGGCTTGATTTTTTTTTTTTTTTTTTTTTTTTTTTTTTTTTTTTTTTTTTTTTTTTTTTTGTTTTTGCTCTTCCTTCAATATTCAATACATAAGTTTTCATTAATACAGTCCGCTTGAAATTTTACTGTATTACATAGGTTCTATACACGCCGTTTAACCACTGACAATATGTATTGGGAAGAAGTGGCAGTTTTTCACGGCTTTAGTACCAGACCACTGGTTAAAGTAAAATTTGAAAATTGCAATTAGCAACATTTTGTGACCAAACACAAATTCAACATTGATAGGAGTTTTCTTTTTTACAAGTATATATAAAGAACTGATCAGCAGTCATCAATATAGAATAAAGCGTAAATTATTTTATTATTATTATATTTCAAAGTGAAAATTCCATAACCCATCGAGCTAGTATTTAATAAAGCATTTCTCTAACAGAGCCAAATCTTGACAGCAAGTTCGACTTTATCGACGAAGATTTGGCATTTATTTTTTTTTTTTCTTGATTATCTACCGCGATTCAGTAGTTAATTTTGATCACCATTCCTTTTGAATGTTCAGAGTCAGCAATATTTATTTTCAAACAAATCTAACATTCTAAGCTGAAAGACCTTCCTTGTCAGTAAGTCAGCAAGTGTAATGATGATGGTTGACTTGAGTGAAATGCCCAACTGAGGTAATTAAGTTCTTGGATATTCGGGCAGCTTTTTCTATGTTACATCAATTTTAAAAATGTTTTCAGCTGATGATTTTCCATCTACATTAAAAAAGCGTTCATAACAAGTGTTTTCGAAACCTCTGTTTTATGACTTTGAAGATTGTTAATTCATAGAATAAAATTACGTATTTTCTTACGTATTCCCGACCATTTATTTTAACTAATTTTATCTTTTGAAAATTGACATAAAAATTAAATGATGTGTAACTATTTTTGTGGGAAAGATTTAAATGAACACAGCACATTAAAAAGCGCTTATGAATAGACTTGATAATATTACTATTTTCTATATTTCAAAGTAATTAATTTCAGTAATACACTTTTCATGTGCACACTATGCTTTCCTATGCATGCATTTATACATATGTCGAAACACATGTTCTATTTCAATGTATCACAGTGTAATATTATACATGTTACACTGTTAACATAAGTCAGTTTTTAAATCATATGTTGAAAATGCTGGGGGATACTCAAAGCGGTAAGAAGTATGTCCAGGAATATAATACAGAGTCTGTTCGCACATTTTTTAGACGATTTCGCTTTGCTGAAAAAAAAAATCTGTTTGGAATTTTTGTAACTGCAGCTATATTTTTGAAAGTATAAATTACCGTCTGCTACTTGACAGTTTTGTTTTCATGCAAAATGTTGCTTTTAAAGAAGCAATGGATCGAAGGCTATGTTAGTGTTCTTTCCGAAGAAATTTATTCGTATCTAGTTATTAAAAATAGTTGTGAAAGCCATAATTTTTCAATATCTAAAGCTATGATAGGTAACGTCAACAACAAATGTAAAAAACGTCAAAATTTAGCTTCAAGTGGAAAAATTGTTTCAAATGCATATTCAAAGAAAAACTGAATGATCCGAATGTTGCAAAAGTAAGATCTTTAATATTATAAGAAAATTAGCCATTTCAAAGGATAGCTGCCAAATCAATAAAATGTTGTGTGTAGTGTCAACTGTAAACCAAGTGATTAATGTTGATTTGAATCTTAAAAAGACGAAAAAACACTGTGCATCGTCTTTCTCCCCGACATATCGCCGGACGCACGCGAAATCTCTGAGAAACGCCCTTCTGAATTCGTTGAGAAACATTTTTCCGAACAAAATGGAAAAATGTTGTCAAAACAGATCAATCTTGGGTGTACGTAAATGACTATAATAAAAAGCGATCCATTTATTATCGTCAAAGAGGAGAAAAAAATCTTAAAACATGGTTCTAGGAATCTAAAGAAAGTTTTCTGAAGGGATTAATGTATGTTGCTGGTTTTTCATATAACAGCAAAATAAAAATAAAGAGAGTAGAGAAAAATGTTAAGATCAACTCCGCATATTATCAAAAACATATTTTATACCCAATTTTCAATATGAAATACATTCTCTTTACACAGAATGTGATCAATCAGTAGAACTGCATCAAAACAATGTAAGCAGCGATACTTAAAAATATACTGTTAATTTCCTGGGAAAAAATGGAACAAGAAACGGGTATCAAGGCACTCGTATCTCTACGAAATCTCCTTATCTATCACCAATGTATTTTTGCGCTTTTGGACTTTTGAAAAGCGGATTGACCCAACTTCGACCTACAACCTCCTTAGAATTTGGAAAGCTGTTCGAATAAAATACCTCTTC
>KK112824.1:40013-113997 GCA_000611955.2 Stegodyphus mimosarum | reverse complement strand
TTATCTGGGTAATTTCAGTACATAAAGATAGTTAAGAATAAGGGTTATCAAAATTAAAAACATAAAAATTTTAGGTAAAATACTTCTGTAATTACAATGTAAATTATCTTAAAAATGGGCGAATAGCTTTAATTCACCAACCATTTACTCTGGAGCCATTACAGATTCAGTCACATTTTAAGTTTGGATTTGTGTTTATTAGACTACAATGCACACAAGAGCTATCTGGATAAGAGGTAGGGATGCGTTCGTGGATGACTTTCAAATGAAAACTGGTTTGTATCCAGGGCCGCCGCTTGCTGCAATTTCTGCAGGTTCAATATTCTAATAGGCCCAACACCGGCCGAACCGTAAAATCGCTAAACACTAGTAGCTCGGTACGAGGTTCGAATCCTGGCGAACGTGTTCGCGGCATGGGGATTTTCGTGGTTTTTCCCATGTGTAACGTGTATACAAGCCACTTTCCTTTAGAAAGGGCTCCACGAAGGCATTCCTTCCCTTAGGCAGATAGCTCTGGCGTACTTTGCCAAAATTCAAAAACCTAAAAAAATCTAAACCTGAATTTTAGTCATCAGTGTCTTTCCTAATTTTTAAAAATTTTGCAGCCCGGGTATGGCTGCACCGATGGTAGCGGCTCTGTCCCGGCCTCGACTCACATTAGAAAGGAAAAATGCAAAAATTCCCCTGCAGCCGGCTGCTCGCCGGGACTTGAACCCGGGGCAAACTACCGGTGTCCAGTGGTCTAACCCATAGTGCCGTCCGTGGGTGCATCATAAATCATCTGCACAAACAATAATAACACAGTTTTTTTCCTTTATGTAACATACTCATGTGATATTTTTGTATTTTAAATAGAAATACTTTACCTGAGTATAAGTATGCGAAACTGCGGATATTAGCTAGCGTTGTAAATAACTTGAAGTGTGTTCCAAAATAATAGCTTTCGCATAGAAGGTTAGATAGCTTCCATATTAATACATTTTCACTTGCCATTAAGGACTCTATTAACAACAATAATTCCGCTTTTGAATTTATAGAGGGTAGTTACATATTTTTAGAAAGATTTCGATAATGAAATTAAAAAAAATAAATAAAATAAAGTGCTTTGCAGTAAAAAATTCTGGCAATAGCTTTTGTTTGAAATGAGAAATATAATCTTTTACTTTTGAATTTATTCTTTCAAAATGTTCCGTGTAAACAAGCTGGGGATTGAAGGATATGTTTGTGAGCTTTCCGGAGATAAATATTCCTATTCCATAATTCAAAAACGTTGTGAATCGCATACTATTAAAATTTCTAAGTGCCAAATAAGCAATATTTTTAATCGGAAAGGGGAAAACCTTCAGTCATTACTTCTGAATGGAAAGAAGACTCCAAATGAGAAAGGTAAATACTGTTTCTAAAATTAAGTCACTGGTAACAAGAGAAAATTCGCAGACGCAGAAATCCATTGTGAAGGTTTTAAATACACTCATTGCCATCAAAATTTGCGCACCAAGAAAGAGTTGTCAGAATGAAACGAAATTTTACATATGTAAGTACTACTTTGATGTAAGTAAGTGATTAGAAAATCAAAGAAAAAAGGATAATTTATTGCAGAAAAAAGTACACATGAACGGAAGTTTTAGTACTCTGTTGGACCTTCACTAGCGCGAATGCACGATGCGATACGAGCGGGCATTGAGACATACAAGTTCAGTATGGTGTCTTGAGACATCTCGTTCCACAGTTGCTGTAAACGTGCCTCTAGTTCGGCCAGTCTTGTAGGCTGTCCAACTTGCCGTCCCAATGATCCCAGATATGCTCGATTGGTGACAAATCTGGGGATCGAGCAGGCCAGGTAAGGATGTTAATGTGGCGGAGGCAGTCTTGTGAGATCCGTGCTGTGATCCGAGCATTGTCTTGTTGAAAACAGGCTTCTGGGAGCCCTGCCATTAGTGGCAACACATGTGGCTGAAGGACGTCATGGACGTACCGCTGGCCTGTCATTGAGGCATGGATCAATATTAGCGGTCACCGTGTATCGTAAGCATTGGCACCCCATACCACACGTAATGAGCGCTGCGATACCAGATGTCCTTCAACCAGGCGCTTTGCGATGGTTCGGGAAGACACAGGGGCCCGTAATGAACTGCTGCCTGCGTCTCGATAGGGGCCAATGAGGCAGTTGGCTCGATGACTGGTCTGTCGAGGACGTCCTGAGCCTGGTCGCCGTGTAAATGACGTCTCTTCTGTCCACTGGTTCCAACACCTCCTCAAAGTAAAATCAGAACGGCCTACCTGACGAGCTACTCGCGAAGCTGACCACCCAGTTTCCATCATCCCAATGATTCTTCCCCTCTCGAACTCTGACAGCTGCTGAAATTGGCTCCGATGGCGGCGTAACGGCATGTCTACCTCAGCATTTCCTTAGCAAAAGATTAAGTACATTCAAACAAGCTCTGCTTACCTGTTTTATATTCCAAGAACAACGAAGTTCAACGTCCTCTGGTGGCATTACGCAATGCGCAATCACGCTGCATTTCTAATCATTCGCATATCTACCCGACATGTACCTTCATGCCAAGTTTCGTTATGATCTCACAATTATTTCTTGGTGCGCAAATTTTTATGGCAATGAGTATATATCAATAGCAACAATAAGTAAAATAATAAACTGAGATTCACAACTTTATAAGGATAAAAAGCATAATGTTCTCCAGCTTTTGCCGTGGTTTGTGGTTCAACAAAGAACGATTTGTACAACTCTGTATGAAAACTATTTACCAGAAGATAAATGGAAATGCATCGTAACCCTCAGTGAAGCATGGGTTTACCTAAATGACGCAACGAAAAAGGCCTCTTTATTATAGAAAACGAAAAGAAAAAATTGTATAAACCTGGTTCCGTCAGTGCAAAAATTTTAAAACGTCTATCAAGAGAAAGTTTTACATCTGATATTTACAAAAAAAAAAAAAAAAAAAATTCCATTTCTTTATCCCCGTGACTTTCAAAGAATGAAACTTCACCAAAGACAAAGCAATGAGTCGTATTTCGAAAAGTACCTGCGTTCCTTGACAAAACGAACATTGATATAGGTACTGCATATACCTTTTCAATGTATTCCTGCGAAGTCCCTGATGTTTCACCAATGGATTGTTGTGTCTTTGGCTCCTTGAAAATGGCTCTTTCTTAACTCAAATTCACCACGATTGATGGACTGTAGAAAGTAGTGGAAGAGGAATGGACATTTTACGGAAAGCTCTTCTGCCATGAAAATCGCGATGCAGACGTATAATGGAGAAAAAAGGCTACCAGAATCAAACATTTAAATCATACTTTGTACATTCTAAATGTTAATTAAAGGCCTCTGAAATCCTTCTAAAAATGTGTAAATACCATTTGTACAAGACAGTCTAAGAAAAGTGGGCGAATTGGTAAGACCACTAAGCATTCGTAGTTTAAGCTGCGTTCTATTCTGCTACAGCTAAACGGGCTGATTGTATGAGGTTTTCGTAACTGTTGGTTGTTTGCTTAAAGAAATGTAGCTCAAAATCCGGACTATAATTTGGCAAGAAGCATCTCAATGAAAAATTAAAGTTTGACACAGGGCTTAATTTCTAAAATTAGAAGTGCCAGAGCCCTCTGGAAGACTGTCAAGAAAGAAGAACAAAAATAAATAAAATCACTAATAAAATAATTAAATAATTAGCTATTAAAATTCAATAATAAATGATTAGAATAATGAAACAGTTAATATTAAACTTTAATAAAATCTAAAGAGATAAATAAAAATATAATAAGTTATTAAATAAATGGTAAATTATTAAATAATAAAATAGGGCATTGGGTCTTGACTTATTTGGGGTTTTGGCTGGACTTAAAACTTGACACAAAAATTAAGAAATAAGTCAGCCGGTCTCCGGTTTAATTTAAGTTCCGAATATAATGTACTACTTCAAGGGGTGATAGATATAAAGACCATTCTTTTTCGAGTACACCAATGGAAAGTGTAAAAACAGTAAACAGTTAAAGTGTCACTAATGAAAATACAGAGAAGGCTATAAACAGTAAGAGAATACAGAGAAAATTTTAACGGATGACCTGTAGTTATGAAAACAAAAAAGAGAAGAATCCGATATTTTCTGACCTCTATCTCCTCTTAGGATACTTCTATCTGCCAAGCAGAATATGACAGGGGAGCAAATGTTCACCGAATCCGAGAGTTAGCTGAAAAAAGAATAACAAGTGACAATTATGATCCCCCGACTTTGGTTACATCGTTCCAAAAACTGTGCAGGTGCTCTTTTCCGTGGGAAAACACTAGTGCTGGAACGAATAATTTATCCGCTGTCATAAATTCGTAGTATTTTCTGGAGAATAATGGCATATGGGTGGGAGCTTTTTTTTCCTTAGAAGTCTCGACTTCCACTCAAGGGTTTGTTTCCCAAGGAAAGAGAAGCATGCATTCAGAAATTAGAACCGATTTATAATAAAATTTCCTTATTAAAAATAAAATTTTCGAGATCAGATTTCTGCTGATATTGCTGCTGAGTTACATTAATGACGTGCAGCAGCCTTTTTATTTATTGCTCCGGTGCGCTCCGGCTAAAATAATGATTTATCCTCAAAACTAAGCAACATCGACGCAGTTTAAGCTCTAGTTAGGCAAAAACGCAACCTCACAGTGATGTTGATTTTGATTGTAAAGAGTAAAGTAGAATTTTTATTCAAGGTTTGTGTTATATAAGTTTTTCATTCCTCAGTTATAGTTAAAAACTAGATCCAGGTAGAAACAAAGCTAAACATATGATATGAGAAAGTAAAATATACAATGGTATACGGGAAGTAAGAAAAATAATGGTTAATCAAAGATCATACTAATGGGGTAGCTAAAATTATATATATATATGTTAAAAACAAGTAATCGAATTTATCCTTCCCTTAGACATAAAACTAGATTTATTTCATCTAGTCTCAGAATGTACTGTAGCTTGGGGGAAAAATATTCCATTAATGGAGGGACTTCCCTCCCACCAAAAATTATATATATATATAAATTAAGTATTTTAAGAAAAATAGAAAAGTTTAGTTTTATTTGCAAATATATGCGTTACTGTTCTTAATTGGTTTGAAATATTGCTTAATTTGTGAATTTTTTTTTTCCGTAACAGTTTGAGCCCTGCTGCTAAGTCCAGCCAGATTAGAAAATCGGCCAGTGGTCGCATGGATAGGATCACCGATATTGGTGGACACTGGTTCGAATCCCGGAGAAAGGCTGGTTTTATGAATGTTTTTGTGACTCTTCTTATTCGTAACTCGAGAATCAGTTTCATTTAGAAAGTCTTCAATGAAAGTATCCTTTACCTTAGGAAGTTAATCTTCATGCACATTGCCATATTCAAACAAGTAAACCGATCCAATACAATCCATTCGAGCCTAGGAAATATCTTCTTCTGGTTTCAGTGTTTCATACTGATCATATTCGAAGAAATGAAGTCAAAGACTGTTGTTTCAAAAGTCTGATGATTTTAAAATTTTACTTCATAAGTTTTGATAAAAAAATTTAAACTTTATGCAAAGGCGCTGTCAGAAAACAATATTTCATTGCAATTATTTTATTACGTTATTCTATACAACGATATTCATTGCTATATTATATTAGTTAATTCGAACTTTGAATGTAAGCGTACAGGCCAAGTATGCTTTTAGGTTTAGAAATGTGTTAACTGAAGTATCCGTTCTACGCCGGAGCAGCGAGTATTTGTTTTAAACACTTAAAGACTTATTCTCAACGCAAAAAGCACAACCTAAAAGCAGAAAGTGACGGATCTAGTGTTACCGGTTGCCCCCCCCCTTTCAAGCGCGTCCCACTACTAGCTCTTTTCTTCTCTACCACTCTTTTTCTCCTCATCCCCTATTTCTGCAACACCCTATATCGATGACATACTTTACCTACCGCGTTCTGTCACCCTACCTGAAGTACCCATTGTTGCTCGGTTTACGCAGAGTGAAAATGCTTCATGTAAGGGGATAGTAGTAGTTTTTTCGAAATCTTAGTTAAACAGTAATTTTCCTCTTATTTTATTTCAAGGTGAATTGTACAAAACTTTATCAATATCTAATAAAACTGAAAGACCAGTGTAGAACTAACACGGTGCTATATAACGGTTTTAATAAACTGTATATTTGTTTTGTTATCAATTATGACTTACTTCGAAAATGAATTTTCCAAAGGTCACCATCCACTTTGGCCGATTTCTTCTTCGTTGTCAAAATATTCGGGAGAAACTCGTAAAGAGCTTGCTTAAAATCTGCTTTAAAGGCTCTACACTGTTCTCGAAAGTTCTGCACTATTCTAGAAAGTAAACGAACACGGTGCCATCTAACGGTTTTAGTAAGAACTGTTATCGAGAAAACAACAGTGGCAACGTGAGCCTAAGTTGGGTGACATGACTTCCAAATTGAAAATGTTAATATTAATTTTTTGTAAAAAATAGTTATAAATTCCTTGTGTAACATATATGACATCCACTAATACCGGGAATGCAATAATGGCGACATAAATCTAAGATGGGTGACGTGAGTGCAGCGTTCTGATATAAACGCCCTGAGTGTGGAACGCGTGGGTGGTTTTCAGAATATTATGTAGACAATCACCTTCCTCTTGTTTTGAATGTCAAGTGCACTTTCTTAAATTCAGAAATCCGACGTTAAAGCTGCAAAGGATTGAATTAAAAGACAAAGCTGAACAAAAATTAAGATTAATTATCTAAGGAAAAAGGTGTAGGGGGAATACTTAAGAGGTCTCTAAAGTAAAAATGGAAATTTAGCAAGGTTAAAAGGTGTATTATAAGGATTGCAAATATGGCAAAAACATTAAAGTCTCAAAATTAAAGAAGCAGTGAAAAATTAACCGATGAAAATGTCAATAAATGGTTAAAAATTAAAATTATTAATCTCGCCTGTAAATGTTTCAAACAGAACATGCCAAGGGTTAAAACCTCAAACCGGGTTGATTAATGAGAGATGAATAACATGTTTCGTTCCTCTCAGTACTGTAAGACATCAAACAGTTGTAAATTTATTTGCTTATTGAAAAAATACATCTAGGTCGTCTGCCATTGCTGAAGAGTTACCCCAAAGTGTTATTCGTCTTATTTAAATTTAAGTAAGAATTAGAAACTTATTGACGTAAAATATGTTAATAAAACAAATAAAAGTAAAACATAGAAAATATAACAACTCATAATCCATAAAAATATATTAAATTATAAGAAAAGCTAGCAGATCTGTACAAACAAATTCTGAAAGTGTTATTCATATAAACTATGAAATACTAAAGGTAAGTTAAACTTACAAATTAAAAAAAATAATGCCCTATTTACTTTCAGTTAAATTACTTTAATGTTTGTTACTCATGTTAAAGAAGAAATCTGAATCGTTTAAGGTTCTGCTAATTAATATAAAATACTGTAAAAGAAACAGAAAAAGAAAATCGTTTCCAGACATTTATATACTTTTCATTGCTTCTTTAATTTTGAGGTTTTCACCAGTGTTTTTGTCATATTTACATCCTGTACAATACAGCTTTTGACCTTGCTGAATTTCCATTCTTACCCTTAAATATTCCTTAGATAGGATAATTTTAATTTTTGCTCAATTTGAACTTTACCTTATACATAATAATAATAATAATGATGATAACTGAAATGAATCCGTGTTTGTTACTTTTAAATCGCTTCGTTTGTTAATTAATAACAGAATCAGTTTGAACGAAAAATTATAGCTTGCGCTTTGCTGAACGACAAAACACTACCGTGTTGGAGATAAAAATGTTTTAATTCAGGCACTGGCAACACATTTAAATCTCTGAGTTTGCTTATTTAATTAAAAAGACAAATATATTGCTAGTGGCAACACATCTTTTCTTTGTATCACAGAATTTCCTGATTATATTTGAAACATAAATAGCTCACGCTTTGTAGAGTGGCAACATGAAGCTTTACCGATGACAAGCATCCTTACTGCGTTATATTATAGTTTCCAGCGAGAATGTAAAGACCTAATAAAAATGCAGTAAATTTTTTATGTTTATTATGCTATATTTTATTTTGATTGTAAATTTAATTTTTAATATGCAAGCATCTGCTGTCCCGTGCAACTAAGATAACAGATTCTGTTCGACAACCATAAATTATAGAATTAATTTTGCTGTGACTTGTCTCACTTGTACGAGAGATCAACATTAGATCAAATCCACGAATTCTTCGAGGCTAAACACGCAAGGTTTGCGCCTGTCGTTGATTCAGGCGTTGGGTACCTTATAGGTCACATTATGAACTTGCCCCTCCCTTTCGTCTTACTTTTGAAGGGGACAGATCCTAGAGTTTACCTCCCCTCTTCTTCTTCCACCAACCTCTCGAGGGGACTTTTCTGCTGGACAGTATTTTAAGTGCCCCCGTGCCACAAAGAAACACAAACATCCTCTGGGATTCAAACCCAGGTCCAAGGCCATGGTAGCCGTAGCGTTGCAGTTTTGTATTGTATCTACTTAGGTACAACGTTAAAATTCTCCAAATATTACTTTTTGTTACTGAACATTTTCTTTATTATTACTGAGCGCACTAGCAACCGAGTGGATAGGACGGCTAAGCACTGGTAATCGGAATCTCGCGAAAGAGTTCTCTACGAGATGTTTTCGCGTTTTTTCCCAAGCGAACTTAAGCTAGTTTCATTTAGAAAGGCTTTCATGAAAGTACCCCTTCTGTTAGGCGGGTAGTCTTCGCATGCTTTGCCTTAATTAACCAATGCATCTGATTATTGTTTACATATATTAATAAAAGTTTCGACATTTCATTTGTAGGTGTATTTTTAGGTTTATGTAAGATAGCTATTAGTCTCAAAGATTATTTTGGCTCAAAAGACTGGTTTGAATTAATTGCTTATGACAGAATACACATGGGATATCAAATGTCTAGCGGACAACCTAGTTAGGCACTGGGAATAAACTGTGGAGGATTAGGTTAGGTTAGGTTATTTGAATATGGCAAAGCGCACAAAGACTACCTGCCTAAAGGGGAGGGATGGCTTCGTGGAGGAGTTTCTAAGGGAAAGTGTTTCGTATTTACGTTAATGCATATATATATAAATATTAATATTATTAACATATTAATATATTAGCCGTTATTAAATAACGGCAAAGTAGATAAATTGAAAATTCGAGAGAAATCGTTATTTAGTATACTATTTGAAAGCGAAATATATCGCATTTTATTTCTGAGATGTGGCTGATTTAGTAGTAGAACTTCAAGCACTTTTTTCAGTATATGCTTGCAAACCTTGAATGGCATTAGAACATAAAATGCAACGCACAAAAATTCATAAAAATTAAAAAAATTAGGAAAAAGTTAACGTTCAGAAGTAAAACAAATTCAAACATTTAAATTTAGTAATACAAAATTATAAAAATAATGTATATTCTACTCGTAGAATCTATAAAATTACTTGTCACGTAAAATTTATGCTATACTTTAACCGAAAATATTTTTTATATCGTTAAAATTTACTCTGAATAATTTTATTTATTACTAAAAGTATTCCGAATAATTTCTAAATTATTCGGATAATAATTTGCATTCATATAATAGTTTTGTAAGCTTTGACCGTAATTAATTCATGCTTTATGCTTTACCAAAATAATTCGCCAACCAACTTATTTCCAGTTTCCTTCAAATCATTCGATATATAAATATTTTTTGTGTGATGCTGTCTGAATACGTAGAGCATTTTATTTCACTTTATTTACAGTAACAAAAGTATTTCTACCAGTACCAGGTTGTTCGTATTAAGATAGCGTTATTATTAACGAACGATGTTTTTGAAGGATATGACGAAATCGAAAAATAACAGGAAGAAGACGAAACATGATGCTGATTTTTCTACTAAGCCGTAGCGTGAAGCGAGAAACTTGTTGAAAGAAGGTCATGGCGCTGTCTTCGCCGGCTAACCTGCCTTCGTTATTTCACTTCGGTGTTCATGCTTTCTGAGTTTAGAACTGCTTCGCTTTTAGTAGGGATATGTCCGAAATCAATGACGGTCCCGTGCTAGTTACGGGAGCTTCTGGCTTCATTGCTTTGCATATTATACAGCTGCTACAACGAGAGGGTTATAAGGTTCGGGGTACAGTTCGAAGTCTGAAAAATGAAGCCAAAATAAAACCTTTGTTAAGTCTGTGTCCGGATGCTCGCTATCCTTTGGAACTAGTCGAAGCTGATTTAACCAAAGATGCAGGTTGGGATAATGCAGCAAAAGGGTGTAGCTTTGCTATCCATGTTGCTTCACCTTTTCCTAATGCTCCCCCTAAAAGTGAAGATGAATTGATGATTCCAGCAGTGGAAGGTACCCGAAGAATTCTAAGGGCCTGTGCAAACGCCGGTACGGTTAAACGCGTGGTTCTTACGAGTTCTATTAGTGCGATTCATGGCGAATCAACGAACGAAGAAGGTCGTGTTTATAATGAAGAAGACTGGAGTGATGTGAATTCTCCAGCCATGGATGCTTATGCTAAAAGCAAAACTTTGGCTGAAAGGACGGCCTGGGATTTTATACGAGAGCTGCCCGCTCGCAAGAAGATGGAATTAGCAGTTGTGAATCCAAGCTTAGTTATGGGTCCTTCCATTAGCGGTGTTGTTTGCACCAGTTTGGAACTCATTAAACGTCTTATGGATGGCACAATGCCTCTAATTCCTCGCCTGTACATCGCAATTTGCGACGTTCGCGATGTTGCATTGGCTCATTTACGTGCTATGATTGTACCGGAAGCTGCAAATCACAGACATATTGTAACATCGGCTCATTTGTGGTTGCAGGATATCGCCCATATTCTTCGGAATGAATTCGCACCTCAAGGGTATTTTATTCCAACCTGGCCTGCTCCATACATGTGTTTATATATATATAGTTGCATTGATAGCTCAACGAGATTGATTTTACCCAGAATCGAGCAAACGTACACTTTTTCGAGTCGTCGAATGAAGGAAGTTCTCAAAGTGGAGCCTCATGTTGCTGCTGAAACGCTAATTGACACTGTTCATGGAATGATTCAGGGAGGTGTAATAAAAAAAACAAAGAAATACAAACCTCGAGAATAAAATATCGGATCATCTGTACTATTATATAAGAAACAATATATTGGGCGAGCTTTCCAAATGAGTTATCCGTTTTCATGTTTATAAAATTGCACTATAAGAAATCATATCCTTACAGTATTTGAATAGAAAAGAGAAATGAAATCTTGTGTAAGTAAAATTCTGAAGTTAAATATGTTTTTTTTTTTAAATAAAATGCAAAGTTTGCTAATAAGTTGCACAATTTGATAGATAATTGAGCTTTCTTCAGCACTGCAGTCTTTACATATGCAGACTTTGTGCCAAGGATAAATAATTTAATAGTTTTTATTCTCGGTGATATAGTAATTTTTCTTTCTTGAAAGCATGCACAAAATGTATTCAGAAATGTTTTCTTTTGCTGAAGTACCCACTGTTTATTTTTCACTGTGAATAAGTAAGCTTTTTACATAAATGACGAACATTAAGAGTTAAAGGAGAGATGTATTTAATTTAGTTTTTTCTTGAAATCAGCCTGTTAAGAAAATAATTTCTTTCAGAAAATTGTAGCATTTTATAAATGTTAGCTTATTTTTTTTTAAACTTTATCAGAATATTTTCAGAATAAGTTTGTTGTACTAGATTTCTCTTTTGAAGCGGAATTTTCCTATTTAAATGATCATTATTGATATTCTGCGAGAATTGCGACAAATATATTTTCCTGGAATTGTTGGCGTGCGGGGAAACTTATCAAGAAATGATATCTTCATACCTGTACCAAATTAAATTTGTCATTTATTTTATTTCTCAAGTAAGCCCAATGTTACAGATCTTTTCTACAGCATTCCAATATATACTGGAGAAAAAGCTACTTTTTTATTCTAGTGTACAAACTCTTGTCATATTTTGTATCATATTTTTTCCCCAGTTTCTTGCAAAAGAAACAGAGTAATGTAGTTATAAATTTTCTACATTATGCGCTATCTTAGAATTCAGTTATTTTGTACATAGAGGCTCACTCTTTGGAACAACTTAAACTATATTTCATGAGCTTGTTATTACATCAATTGTTTTACAGTCATTGGTCATCATATTAACGCATATTCCATAGCCTATTCATGTAAAAAGAAAATGACATTCATCAGAGCGTTAAATTGTGTTAAATTTTAAATACGAGATAACATAAACATTTAAATACTTTACATTATCCAAAAATCTGTTCTTCCTACGATTAGTCGCAAGAAATTTAAATCATGGAAGTGGAACCTACATATAAACATCTTAGTTTTTCAATATATTTTACTATTCCTTCAATATTAAGTGTAGCATGCTGTGTTTTAAAAGAACTACCCTCTTTCCCATGTTTTTATTTGCGTTAGTATGGGTATAATTTACCGAAAGTTTCAGAAATTTGATTCGAGAATTTAATAGTAACTTTATATGAAATTAGACTGAATTTCTGATACTTTTATCATATTTTAAAATTTGTATTTCATTAGGTATAAATATTTAATATTTTCAAATTGTACTTCTCCTTATTAGTTTGGTTTTTGCGTTTTCCTTAAAGACTGTTTTAATCGTTGAATTGCCTAAAAATCGAATATTTTCCTGCCAATTATTTATAAAATTTTTATGCTTAAACTGTAATGCTGTGTTTCTTTGATATGCAAATGTGCAATTTTCAAGCTGCCTGAAATTTGATTAAAAATTACTGACAGTAGCTTTTTGCCCATGCAATTTCAAATGTTTTAATTGTCATTTAGTCTTGTACAGCGTACAACAATGTTTTGTACTATGATATCCCAAGTCCTTGTAATAGATATTTCTATAATGCATTTGTAAAACAATTGTGAACTAAAAAGGCATTTAGCGCTGGAACATTTAAAGGCTTATTTAAGTCTTATTCTTTAAATATGTTTATAAAATTATTTGTTTCAAAAATGAAAGAAATTTATTTTTAGAAAATAATAGTGATTTTTAAAATTTGATGTAGATAGAAAAGGCTCATAATTTTCAAGATAATGTTGCATGCAATCCCGGAAAGCATTGGTCATATTCTAGTACTAAACATATACATTTGTAGTTATATTTCTGTTGTATTAACTTTCTATTCATGTAAGCGCAATAGTGAAGAAATGCCATATTAGTGTTCAATTCAGCGAAAAATGTTATTGTGCGTACATGTGAAAGAGTTAGGTGTGAAATAATATTTCAAAACATTTTTCAGGTTTATTGTATATTCCAGTAGATCTGTGCAAAATCTTCGATGTCTAGAATGTTTACAAACTATATAATGTACTAATATATGCAATTATCTGAATTATTTTTTATGCATATAAACACTATTACATTTATTTACTCCAGATTTTATGGAGAGCTTTTAATAATTAGTCTAGCTTTTTTTCATTAATTATGGTAGTTTACATGAATGTAATCTGTGTTTAAGATATGTACAATTATGCTACTTTGTTCAAATGACTGAAATTTTGAATCTAAGAATTCTGTCAGATTTTGAGTTACTAACCGTAATTTTGAATGCTACTTATGTGTTAATTAAATTCCTTTGATATGCAGTATGGTTTTAACTTAGTTATTTTCTGTTTGATATATGATCTTTGTCTAAAATTATATACAAAAGTTTTATTCGTTCATTTGTAAGAATGAAATGCTCGTTAGTTTGGTCGACTTCTAGTTAATCAAGAGCTTACCTAGAGTGTATCTTGCAGTTTGCTTGAATATACATTGACATTAAGTATCCCGACTTCAGTAAGCTGAAATAGATTAAAAAAATGGCTGTCAGCCAATTTTCTATGTATTTAAATTAATGAAATACGACATCGATGAACATAAAAACAGTTCAATCGCATTTTTAAATGTAACAAACGGATGAAAACATTTATTATAAAGTAATTACTATAATTCGAAGTAACTGGATAATGCAAAGGGAACAAAACCTTTATGCAAAAACAACTTTTATTATGCAATATAGGCAAGCGAACACTTTTTAGTGTACAACTAATTGAAGAAAAGCACTTGCTTATAGCTACTACACATAAAAATGATTCATTCAAAAGCATTAAAAATCAACAATGCAAAGAACTTGTGAAAAATATCACCTACGAAGTATGTAGAAGCATGAAGTCCATAATGACTTCAAAAATATGATCGATTTTATTTATTACTAATTTTTTAAACATTTACTTAATTTACGAGAAGAAAACATATAGCCTTAGTAAGAGAACCAACGAAAAAGCACATTTTAAATAAAAGCGGATCAAAGCCACAAACTATTTCTTTATTTACATAGTCTGAGGAAAGCTATCAAAACAGTTCCCTCATCTGTGTATATGGTATACACAGGTGAAAGCGAATGCATGTGTGATCATGATGTGACAGTTGTTTAAATAAAGGGTCGGTAACATTCCACGGACATTGACTTCATTGAAATATTAAGATATATACATAGTATCTATCTACAAGGCTTATTTATGCAAAGTGCTGAGAAGGAAAGTGAAAATAATAAAACAAATTTTCTTTTTCATTTAGGGAACGGAAGAAAAGAGCTGAAATTAACCTAAAAAGTGTTTCATAAATTTGGAAACAAAAAAATTGCTTTGGCAATTTACAAAATTAAATTTAAAAAAAAATTTGACAATTTCAGAAACTAGTTTCAAACTTAGTGCAGATTAGAAATGTCATATGTAAACTACCATGTGCTTTCGACCGGAATTTTTTTTTGTTGTTTTTACTGATTTGAATGATTATGTAAAGAAGGAAACTCCGAAGAAAATTGGCTTGAATTTATATTACACATATGAAAGACCATGAAAGTTGCATGCAACTGGTCTTTTCCCTGGAACTTGAAGCCATATGAACTAGCATTTTGATCTCTATTAGGGCCTAATTTTGGTGGAATTCTTGCACGGACATTCCAATAATAAATGCTTACGAGCAAGGATTTCATACCGGCCGCGAATGTTTTTCAAAAGAGAACGCGTGATTACTGAGCCAAGGAAGATTTTAAAGAATACTCTTCAGCAAAAAGTTTTTAATAATATGCATAATTTGAATTTACGTCAACTCAAATTGAAAATAGTCTGGAATATTCTTGCTATGCATAGCAAATACCTTTTGCAAAGTTTCTTATGAATATCGCCAAAATTCTGAATGATCTCGAGAAATTATTTCGTAATATTCAGTATTCTTTAAAAATAGTTTTCTCAGTCACACTGAAAATCAATTTTTAAACACAGGAATTGTGTTGTTCTATATTATGTTGGCTCACCGATGGCCGAATGGTAAACCTCTCAACAGAACAAACTTCAGAAATATTTATTGATAAATAGCTAATAAATTTCTTTTGTGTAAAATTATTTTTAAGCTAGCGAAATTTTCTTTGCTTCATAGTGATGTTTAATGTTACTCAGGGTTAGCCTAAAGGAAACTGATGTTTTCAAAGTTTTATAGAAACAATGTTCTTAATACCACGGCGGAAATGCACAGAAGAATAGGGGAGGGGTGGAAGAAAAGGAAAAAATCAGAACGAGGCTCTAGTCTTTTGAACGGTCAGACTCATTTTCGTTCACGGTGTGCTTTAAAACGACGCTGTACAATAGCAACTAAATTTGCTTTTGCGTATTCAAGCACACAAAAGGCATTTTCACACCTGATTAGTAGCCAAATTGTACTGACGTACAAACTTGTACAAACTGACGACGCGGAAACAAAAAGCGAGCAGGCAAAGCACATGAGGGCTATATGCACAAGAGAGTTCATATTTCAAAGCACATGAGAGTTCATATTTCAAAGCACATGAGGGCTATATGATTATGGGAAGGGATATCTTCATGAAGGAGTTTCCAAGGGAACCTGGCTGGTATTGATGTTACAAATAGGGAAAACCATTGAAATCACGAATCAGCCGGCTCGTTCATCGTTCATCTATCTGAGTTTGAAGAAGGATGGTATTATCAATATTCGGCGATCTTAACCATTCGGTCACTGGGTGGCGGAAGGAGGACGTAAGTTTAAAAGAATTCCTTTATAAAATGTACTTACTCATGAAAAGAAATTCGTTTCGATTTATAAGCATCCGTTAATTTGTTTTAGATTTACTCCGTGTTTAAGATGGTTATCGATTCTCTGCATAATGGGTCCCAGTTGTATTTTGTAAAGAGGAAACCATTCGTGGAACTTTCCTTTATTTAATAGGACTCTTCTTTCACTTTTATTTAGATGTTCACAGATTAGGATTAAGGTTCTTTTAACAACGTATTTTTCTTTGTTATCTAAAGCTATTGAGAGGGAATGTGCTATTTGATTATATTAATAGAACATAAAAATGGCAAATCTTTTGGAGGACGAATAAAAAAGGCTCGTATTCACGTTACACATGGGAGATCAGGAAAAAAACCCATCCAGTCAGCCCGTTCGCAGAGGTTTGACCTTCAATGAAACTACCAGTATTCAGCTGCCTCCTTCAGCCAACGGTGGGCTAATCAAAAACTAATCTGGTTAAAAGAAATCATGTTGAGAATGCGGTGTGTTCGAATACTTGATATTTCTTTCTTTTGACATTATCTTCGCTGTGCTTTGTAAGGTGATTTAAGTAGTAGATGAGTTACACACACTTTGCGTTTTATAAAACATATGATACATTAGAAATTTTGTGCTAAACTTGTGAAGTTTCTTTTAAATACATGTAATCAGTTTGCAGAAAAAAATGAAGTATTTCAAGGAAGTAACTTACCCACGTTTGCAATTATCTCAAATTATAGCATAATAAATAAGGAAGAAAATATAAATTACAAGCTTTGTTTTTTTCTCTAATCAGAAATAAATTATTTTCCAATGAGCAGATTTAAGGAAGTTTTTTATATGAATAAAAGTCCAGGAAACCCACTTAAATGTCCTATTTATTTTCACCTTATTTTGAAACTAAATCGAATTTTTCTTGAGCGAGAACCTGAATACAAACACAAGATTCCTAAGTTGCAGTAAGCCTATTTTTGGAACGCATTATGAATTATATCCCTAAGGTTAGCAAAGGTTAGATAAGAAAGCACGACTTGCAGATCATTGAAAGTATCCAATATAATAGATTTATGTTCAAGTTACGAAAACTGCTTAGACTATTGGTTATTCGGATATGACAATGTACATGAAATTGATGTCTGACATCGCGATTGCATTATGTTGATAGGAGGCAAAATACGCCATTGCCGTAAAGCATCTGCTTAGACAGAGATGTCTTCGTGAAGGTGATTAGGATAAAAAATTGACTGAATTTGGTTAAATCACTAAAATGCCAATACACTTAGTCATTTCTGGACCCGAAATCGGAACGCAGATTTTAACTGCTTGAGTTCTGGGGAGCTAATAGAATACAAAATTAAGTCCGTAATCTGATTAGAATACTTAATGATGTGATCCTAGAAATTCAGTAAACATAACAGCTATTAAAATGCAAGTGAATAATTTTAGTTGTGGAAAGGTAAACTGTAGAATATCCGCATCTGAATTTATTCGATGTTTAAGGAGTTCCGAATAATGAAGGGAGATTGAATAGGCAGTATTTTTGAAAAGCAAAATAGCGTGCAATTGGACTGAATTATTTGGATCAGGGCAAAGCGCATTAAGACTATCTGCCTAAAGGAGGGAGGCTTTCGTGGAGTCCTTTCTGAGGGAAATTGACTCTATTTATGTTACAGTTTGATTTACTTTATTTGGTCACGACAAAACAAGCGAGGGTTATCCCTCTAAAGAGAGGGATGCCTTCGTGGAGGAGATCCTGAGGGAAACTAGCTCACATCCACGTTGCACATGAGGTAAAACACACAAAGTACCCAATAAGGCAGCCGTTTGTCGGAATCTGAACTTGGACCGAACCACGTCAGCAGTCTTAGCTCTCGGCCATTTGTGCGATCATATACGACTGGAAGTGCCATCTAGAAGAAATGCGCTTGAATAAAAAATGATAAATTGTTTTTCAATTAGTTACTGTAAAGACCTCGGAGGTCGTCACTTCTAATTGTTCCTGTTGTCTTGTATATACCAAATGTATTTTTGCGTAAGAATGATTATATCGAAATAACGGATTGTAGATAAACTGAATTACCTTGTAATGCCTAACTGACGTGTCTCCCAGTATATTAGATAAAATCTTGAAGTCAACTTTTCTGTTTCTAACAAATTATTTATCGTTGAGACTAATAGTCACGTATTTCTGGTATTCGTACAGGAGATGTCCTTGAAAGTCGAGAAGAATTTTACGGTCCCATTTGTGGCCGAGTGGTTTAGACCATTGAACACTGATAGTGCAAGCTGGATTTGAGCCCAGGCGAACAGCCTGGCTTCCTGTTTATTTTCGTGGTTTTCCTTAAATGTAACTTGAATACGAACCAGTTTATGTTGGAAAGTTCTTCACGAAGGCATCCATTACCTTAGGCAGATAGTCCTCATGTGCTTTGCCATATTCGAACTATGTAACCTGAAGTGGATTCTGGTTCAAATATGTAAATCAGTTTTCTTTTAAACAAAATTATTTATATGCATGCGCCATATTTATATAGGACTTGTATTTAAAATATGGATTTAAATACTTCATTAATAACAATTACCTGGACGCGCACACACACGCACGCACGCACGCACGCGCGCACACACCTGGGTTGAAATCCCAGGAAACAGGCCGGCTGCATGAGTTTTCATAGTTCCCCATGTGTTAAGGCGAATAACGAACCAGTTTTGCGTAGGTACTCCTCTACAAAGGCAGGCAGATAGCCCTCGACGGCTTTGCCATGATCAAACAAATCAAACAAATTTTTGTATACGCACAAATAAAACTGAGTTATTATTGGATAGTTATTTGGAACCTAGATCAATATTACTGCTTTCTTAGTTCTCCCAGAAAGTGGCCCATGAAGACATTCCGTCCCACTAGATAGATAGCCTTAGCGTGCTTTGCCGTATTTCATTAAGGAACGAACAGAATGCTGCTTTCAACTTTGCAGTAATAGAATTCAATGTTTGTCTACGCAGTTAGTTCTTGTTATTGTCAGATCTTTCAAATATAACGGTACCATTTTCCAAATTTTTCCTGTAGTGTAGACGAGGATGCCGAGGTTTCAAGTATACTCTAGTATTGCGAAAGGAACCTGAAATACAGAATAGCCAAATAATATTTTGTAGTGGTTTTATAAGGATTATTATGACTCGTGGTAAAGAAGTTAGTTCGATAATTCCCTTCGTAACAGTTTAATAGGCATTCGTAATCGTTCTATAGGATATCGAACCAATGGGCAGTGACCGAATAGATAAACCCATAAAACACTTGTCTGTCCACTTTCTTTATTCCCGGCAACTGAGTAAGAGTTTCGTGATTTTTCCCACAAATAAAAGCTGGCTTTTCTCAGACACTCCTCCTCAAAGGTATACCTGCTTGCAGACAGACTATCTAATCCGTTTTCTCTTACTTTTCATGTTAAATTTTGAAAATCTATAAGAACATCTGGAAATGTAGAGTTTGGAAGTTTGGAAATATGAGTGAAATGACAGCGGAAATATTTTAATTCAGAAAGGCAAGAGTAAAAAATGATAAATTGGTTTTACCTTTTATATTATATTTTTTGTCAATAATTTAAAATAAGTATTGCAGAAATATGAATATTTTTTGCAGTTAATGATAGAAAAAATAATAAAATCATAGAAAGCATAAAGAACTAATTTGATATACATATATTCGGCAGTATTAACTGCAGTATCTGATGCTGTTGAGTTTTATTCTAGTTTGTCCAAAGATGAAAATGACATTAGCATCTTCAAAAATTTTTAAACCGAGTGTTTTGATAAGTGATATCTAAGTCTGCGCATTAGCGGTGATTTAAAATACTGATATGGTAAATCACTGTAATTTTAAATATTTAATTGGTTGAGTGGATAACATTCTTGAACACTGGTATTTCGACTCCGTTTCGAATTTCGGTGAATTGGTTGCTGCATGAGTGTTTTCGGTATTTTCCCTTTTGTAACGTAAATACACTGCTTGACATTGAAAATGCAACACCAAGAAGCACTGGTCAGAAATTAATGCAAATTGTAGAGTAGACGCACGTCACTGAGTTATGCGAATGATGTGAAATGCGCAGCTCTCCGACTCACGTGAAGTAAGATATAAGGGAAAGAACGTGTAGAATGGGCAGTATTCGTGTCGTTATTCCTCCTAGAAGAATTATCGAAGAAAGTTGGTTTTTGTCACGGAGGATACGTGTAATAGGAGAGAAAGCCAGGCCGCCGTCAACGAAGGCACTTCCAGCAGATACACAATTTTACGAAGGGTATGGTGATCGGACCTGAGAAGGGCGGGTTGGTCCTTACGTCAAATCGCAGCTGATACCCACATGGAAGCGAGCACGGTGCATTGACTATGGCGAACGTGGTTGGAACAAAGGAATGTGGGAAGAAGGAGGGGTGCAGGTGCAGCCAGAGTGACGTCAGCACGCGTGGATCGACGCATCCGCCGACAAGCTGTGGCGGTCCCACAAGTCACTTGCACCGCGATTCTGCAGCATGTGCAAGATACCCTGGGTGTTCCCGTGTCGAGGAGAACCACTTCGCGTCGATTGGTTGAACGTGGCCTGCACTCACGGCGTCCGTTAAGAAGACTGCCATTGACCCCATAGTATAGACGCCAACGTTTAGAATGGTGCCGGACTGGAGTGATGTGGATGACAGAATGGCGAAACGTCGTGTTCTCAGATGAGTCACGCTTCTGTTTATCCAGTGACAGTCGCCGCATACATATGTGGCGTCGACGTGGTGACAAATCTAATCCGGCAGTAACTGTGAAACGCCCCACCGCGCGACAACGTGGCATAATGATTTGGGGCGCTATTGCCTACGATTCCAGGTCACCTCTAGTTCGTATTCAGGGCACTATGACGGCCAAACGATACTTTGATAATATTCTGCAATCCCCTACCTTCAGGGGCTGCCTAATGCAATTTTTCAACAGGATGACGCCCGACCACACAGTACTCGCATCTGCCAACATCCTCTGCAAGGTATACAGATGCTTCCCTTGCCACCGTACTCTCCTGTCCTGTCACCAATCGAATACGTGTGGGATGTGAGTGGACGCCGTTTGCAGACTCTGCCCCTGCTTCGTTCAGAAGACGAACTATGGCAAATGGTTGAAAGGGAATGGAGAGCCGGCCCTCAAGACACCATCCGCACTCTTATTTACTCTATGCCTAGACGTGTTTCTTCGTGCATTGTTGTCTGCGATGGTCCTACATCCTACTGAGCCGACGCCGTTCTCGCTCTGTATTCTGACTATCATTTTGAAATAAAGATCACTTATTGCTGCTTGCTGTCTCTGTCACTTTTGCAAATTTCATCACTTTCTGACCACTCCTTCTTGGTGTTGCATTTTCAATATCGAGCAGTGTACGAGCTAGTTTCTCTTTACTCCACCATGCCATAAGTGCGCCTTAGGCAGATGGATCTCCTGTGCTTTGCCGTATCCGAATAAACAAATAAACAAACAATCCGACGGAGAGCCTTCGTGGGCATCCCTGCATTTTGATAAACAAGCAATAAATGGGATTGATGTTCCTTGATTAAGCTTGACAAGTCTGCAAACAAAACGAGATATCTCATATGATATTGATCAAATCGTAAACTTTACAAATTTCTCTGAAATTTTAAAATTAAGGTATGGTAGATTTGTAAAACTAGAATCAAAACTTTTCTTTTATAAATTATTTTTAATGAGATTTCCCGTTAAAAATGGCTTTCAGTTTATTTTCATGAAACTAAAAAACCAGTCAGATTTATATAGCTTATCTAATTAAAAAAGATACGAACCGTATTGAAAGTATATATCTATGGTTTTTGAACAAATTATATAAGCTTTATGTAGCTATCGGGCAACAGAGCGTTACATAGAGGAAGATAAAAGTGAAAGTAAGCGGAAGTATTTGCGCGTTTTTTCCACCGTTTATGATGAACTTAAGTCGTAGGAAACATTCGGCGCAGAACAGTTCCTGTTTCTTGACTCAAATGACAAATATGCACGATAGCCATGAGCGAAACCATGACGTCGATATTAATGATGGTCTAATGGTGTCGCTGATATCAGATATAGCCTTTGGCACTGTGTTAAATGAAAGAAAGTTTCTTGTTTTGAATGTCGAGATGTTGAACCTCATGGGCCGTTTTGAGGCTGATTTACCTCAAAACAGAGGGAAAATATGCAGGGTCCGTTGAGGTAGGAATAGGACCTCCTTCCTTCCTTCGTGGTAGGGTCATCCAATTATAAAAGCTGGAATTAATACATTTTTGGTAAAAAAAGAAATAAAAATGCTGTATTATGACTACTCTTGTTTCCTTTTCTTAAATATAAACGGGCAATTGGCTTAACTAATATGCCAAGTGTATACTCGTATTTAAGTAAATTTACTTCACATGATTTCGTGTTAAAGAGAAATGTTTGAACGATCACGAAGGAAAACTGTAGTTGACGGAAAGATTTAGTTTTTGTTAAATACGTCTGAGTTGCAAACGATATTAAAGTTTGAGGATTTCCATACACGTATACTTGTGAACATACATAAAAAAGCACTTTCGTAAAAGGAACGTTACCTACAGAATATAAACGGAGCTTGTTAGTTTCGTTAAGTTTGGCTATGCTTTTCTATTCTCACTGTTGCAAAAGAAATTAATAATTACATGCTAATTAATAAATACACGTCTTTGCAAACCAACGCGATCTTATCAGAATTTGAAACAATCAAAGTTCTAGTGAAATGAGTGCAAGGTAAGTACTCGCTGAAAACCTGGTTTAGTCCTTGAAGTATGAGATGCGTATGATAAAGTCTATAATATTTATTTTAATCTAAATGTCCTTGATACATTTAAAAATTTAAGAGCATTGAAGGTATAAAAGATGAAAACTCAAAATTAACAAATATTTTGTTAGAGAAATTATTATTATTTTCATTACTTTTTATCATAGTATCCTGAACTTATATACAGGTAACATTTCTTGCTCGAAGCATGTGTAACTAAATGCAGCCTACTTCCGAGTAATTGAGGTAATACTGGGGTAAATGTTCAAGATTAACTCAAACTCCTGGTTAATCAGAGGTAGATAAACTTTTGATGGTCATCAATGAGCTCAGCTCGCATTTCAGTTACGCAACCGCAATGGCAGCAAGCGAACATAGTTCACGTTATAAATTTATGACTAACAGATATCGCATATGTTTGGAAAGAAAGAATTACTTAATCTCGCAACCGGCGAAGGAAAACGAAAAAACACAGGAATGTTAGGTTATTTCAATATAGCAAAAGATACAAGGGATATCTGCGTAGAGGGAGGCATGCCTTCATTAGGTTAGATTAGGTTAGGTAATTTAAATAGGGATAAGCACACGAAAGCTATCTGCCTAAGGGTAAGGATGGCTTTGTGGAGGACCTTCTAAGCGAAACTGACACGTATTCACTTTACGCATGGGGAATACCAACTAAACAGACAGTCCGTTCATCTGCGATCTAGCCGAGGTTGAACGGCCAGTATTCAGCGGTCTTTAATCCCTCGGCCACCGGTACAGAGCCAAAACACAAGAAAGAAGCATAACCTTTATTACAATTAACAGAAAATACTAAGAATTCACCAATTATATCACCGGGATTTTAGCCTTTTTCTTCGAATGTCCTCCTCGAAGACATTTTTTCTGAGGCAAACAGCCATCGCGGTCTTCGGTGTAATAAATTAACTAATGTCCAGCATGTATGTTAAAAAATTTTGCGTATTTTCTTTTTCTCTCGTCATAGTTTTCATCACTTTATGTATTTTTGCATGCCTAACATTTGTATCTCTATTAGACATTTTACATCTTCCGCCCAAATTAGCTTATTTTAGACATGTATGTACATATTAAACATACAACAAAGTCGTCAAGTGTAAATCCTTTTACGGCTTCCAGAACCAAAGATTGGTTTGGTTTGGTTTGGTTTATTTAGTTATGGCAAAGCACTCGAAGGCTATCTGCCTAAGAGAAGGCCGGCCTTCGTGGAGGACTTTCTAAGGAAACTGGCTAGTATACACATTGCACATGGGGAAAAACACGAAAACGCCGATACAGCCAGTCCGTTCGTCGGGATTCTAACCCCGGACCGAACTACCAGTGTTCAGCGATTTTACAGTTCAGCCGCTGGTGGACCTCTAGAACTGAAGTGAAAGGTAAAATTTCAGTACCATTCAATTATTTTGAAGAATTCTACTTCAGATCAAAGCTAAAATCATTAAATATTTTAAAGAATCATACGCAACTTTAGCTTTTCCTCAATAAATGATCAGAAAGCAAATTTTGAGTGATTATACCTGTTACAAAAGGGAAAGCGGCGATTTGTACAATGCATTAACATCTTTTTCGCACATCAATCTTTAATTTTTTTCTACTTTCTAATTTACACTCTCTTTCTTCTGTAAAAATTTATCTGTTTAAAAGCTGTCGAAACTCTCGCTCCTCGAGTGAGAATCAAATTTCTAAGTTATGCAATCAGGTACAAGACTAAGAGGTGAAATTTCCGCCAGAATAAACTTTTGCTGGGTCCTACTGGTCGATGAGACCGGTTTGACCGGAACGCGAATCACGTGCTGAGGTTCCTGAATGTATGCCATGTCATTTTGGAGAAAAGAATTTTCATCTGGAGCACGGAAGAAGGAAAATTATTCAAGCTCTTACAAACACTTTTGTACTATTCAAAAAGGCCCTTAAAACCAAAGTAATTTTACTTCTTTACCATAAAATCAAAAACAAGTAGCATAATTATTTTGAGGAAAACAAGTAATATGTTTCATATATCTGCGTAGACTTTTAGCCTAATGAGGATGACGTAACAAGCAACAACAAGGAAGTGAAACGTCGATTAATTTCTTAAAAGCTTTTAAAGTTTATCATTTTTTAATTTTTAGTTTAATATTTACAAAGGAGAATTATAAAATCTTAATCTTCATTAGCGCTCTATATTTTGAACATTTATATTTAAAATATGTAAATAAAATTTAACTAAAATTTTTTATCATATATTAAGGAATTTTTTACAAAATGCATTTATTTTTGTAGTCTTTGCAAAATGAGAATTTTATGACATCTAAAATGATGCTTAGTTTATCATAAAATGCTAATCATCTAATTATTTTACCACATTAGGAGATGCATTCGGCAATTTCAAAAAAATTCACTACAATCGGAATTCTTTCTCTCGTCTTATAGGAAGCGTAATACAACTGAACTTAACTGAACTGACGTAAAAGAAGGACACCTAACTGAACTTTAAGTTGGGAAAAATTCTAAAATTGAGATTTTAGAGAAAAACCTCAGGCATTTCGAAAGATTCTATTACTCGTCTTCTTTCTTCTAAGAGTGAATTATTGAGGAAAACCAGAGTATGGCATTTGAGCTATATCATAGATAATTAACAGTATATATTAATAAAACCAACGAACATATGTATCCAAGCCTTACTCGAGATTCGAACCTAGACCCCTTGTTGATCATAAACATTCAAGCCTAACCATAACTTCGAGTGGGCGGCTTTTTTTCAAGAAACAATACTGAGGGACGGGAAGTTTTGGTTAATGAAGAATACAGATTTGTATGACAAAATAGCTATCGTGTTCTAAAACGGCTTATTCGGGCCTTGTAATCAAATTGGGGCAAATGTGCAGTTTGCTATGATGTGGTAACGAAGTGCAGTGAAATACTTAATCATTCGTTAGTAGATGAAAACATGTGTATTTCAATGCTGAAAAAGATTGGATGATGTTATTGAACATTAAGAATATCATACAGGATGAGCAGTGCAATACATTTTTGAAATCAAGTAAACATTTAATTATTTTTTACCATGGGTGTAACTATTACGTTGTTTTATACTTTATTTACCTGTTAAAGTAATTACGTTTTTGTAGCAAAATTATTTCCTGCAAGCCTATGTACATTAATAAAAGTGGGAAATATTTTTGCAAGATGTAACATCCATTACACATGAATTTATAATTATTGCATAAGACAACTTATGCTAGGAATCAACATATTCATCAGTATAAGCATCACGGTAAATAAGTCCCGTATATTTGGCTAGGTTATTGGACTACTTCAAACCGTAGTAGAGCTATTCATCCGTGATGAGAATTGCATATTTTGTTAAGAGAAAGTGACTCATAGACTATACGCTACAAATAAGAAAAATTCATGAAATCTTATGGAGCTAGACCATGTAACCGTTTCGGAATTTCCCAGTGGCAGAAGGTATAAGACTACTTAACACTGATAATTCGACCCATATTATAAGTCCAATTTGTTGGTTGCATGGGCATTTTCGTTTTCCCCTTGTGCATATGGATCACGAGCCAGTTTCCCTTAAATCTTCCACGACAGCATCCTTATCTTAGGCTGACAGCTTAGTGTTCTTTGTTGTAATACAATAAATCCATCAACCTCAGGAAATATAATCCTGGGCGAACTACAAGTGTTACGTGGCTTTAGCGCTCTACCACCAGCCGGCATAGAATTCTGTAATTCCAATTCTAATTTCGCCGATTAACAAATTTAAATTTCACTTTCCACTTTTTAAAAGAATGATTTAGATAGCTACGCCTATGTATGTACAGCACTTCTTTAATATAAGATTTTTGGCCCAGATTCTGATTTGACTGCCAAATTTTAAACAATTTTACTTTTTTCGCTAACCTGCTACCTATGGTTTATGCCAGTTTTCATAAAAACTGTGTAAAACTTTTTTAACGGCATTCAAAATTTTATTTTCCATAATTTTAAATGAATTTGGTGTTTATATAATAACATTTCTGAACTAAGATTGTTAATTTTTTTTTTCTGAATAAAATTTGCACTTGATACAACCAAATTCCATAAATTTCATAAACTTCCTCGACTTGCGGCTTAAGATTAATGTATTCCAAGAGTTCCGACTTTCTAATAAGTAAGGCTTTAATAAACTATAAATTCTTACCTTTATACTGCAAGGTGATGAGGGGTTCCTTAACCATTGAGTTGTTCGAAAGTAATTTCGTTTTTCCCCAGTAGAGGGCTTTTAAGTGTATTTTTTCCAAGCCGACTTCACACTCAAAAGCCGCATAATCATTATATATTGACAGCTGATATAGCAAGTCTTGTTTGTAAAAAAGTTCAATTAATTCTACGCTGTGGTTTTTGGTTTGTGCCTTTTCAAATATGGAAAGTGAAAAGCATTTTTGGCATATTTTACTTTTTTTCTATCGAAAAGGTTAAAAT
This sequence comes from Stegodyphus mimosarum, assembly GCA_000611955.2. NCBI lineage: Eukaryota > Metazoa > Arthropoda > Arachnida > Araneae > Eresidae > Stegodyphus > Stegodyphus mimosarum. The sequence goes on along the minus strand of KK112824.1, from coordinate 86,588 downwards.
GCTGTTCAAGCAAGGAAAAAAAAAAAAATCCGATGGAGAAGATGTAGTGACAGAACGCCAGTGCCAAAACTGGTTTGCAAAATTTCAATTCGGCAATTTGATCTTGAAGATGCACCACATTCTGGAAGTCCAGTTGAAGCTGATGGAGAGCTTAAGAACATGAGGTCGAGCTCTGAAATTAAACCTAGGCATTTTAAATAACCATGAACAGTCAAATTCGATAAATTTAATCTCTCAGCGATCTTACGAGTTGTTGTTCGCCGATTTGCATCAATTAATGCCTTTATTGTGTCTTCATCAACTTCAAATGGTGTAAAATTGTTGAACGCTGTACTAACTGTAAGCAAGTTAAAGAGAGATATTTGGCCAATATTTCTACCCTACTCTTGATTCTTTAGCCTTACATGGTGCTAAGAAAGGACCCCCCCTTTTTTTTACTTCCTTCTACGAAGTAAAAAGGAAGTATTGTAATCGCTAAAAATTTCGGGTATCATATTTCAACGAAAATATTCATTTTGACCGCTATCGAGTGCAATTTAACGATGTTTTTGTCTTTCCCTCAAAAAATTATAATACTGATTGAAAATGAATTCTGAAGAGAGTTTTTGTGGCGTCTATACGTACGTACGTATGTATGTATTTATCTCGCATAATTCAAAAACGAGTAGCCTCAGAACGTTGAAATTTTGTTTAAAGGACTGCTATAACATGTAGATGTGCACCTCGCATTTTGGCTGCAATCGGCCGCAAAAAGTATATATATATATATATATCCACCCTGTTACTCAGCTCAGTGAGCTCAGTTTTTTTATTCTTATATGTTTGTAAACTGTGCATTTTTTGCTTTAAAAATGATTGAATTATGTTCTTATCTTTCAGTTAAGATTTTTATGCCCTTAGTTAACTCGCATGCAATAATTGTGGAATTATGAACAATTTAAAGGTTTTTTAAGTGCGGCTAAGCCTAATTTTTGGTTATGATAGCGGCCATATTTATTTACATTTGAAGCTTAGCAGAATAGTGGATTTGTTGCCAGTCTAGAGAAACTAAGCTTCGCAACAGCAAAGTAACGTCTTCTTTTATTATTCTATTTTTTCTTTTATTATAATTTATTATTGCGAATTAAATTATGTTTGATTCATTCTGGAATTATCATTTAAGTTATTAGCTGGTTTTTGCTTACAAATTGTTTTTTTTAATTGTTTTAACTGTACTTGGTGTTTTATGTTTTTCTATATCTTTAAATTTTTAATGAAAATATTTTGAATTTTTATGTTTTTTTGCCTTACCGCGAAGTGAGAACTGAATTAATTAGTAGCGCATGCGCATTAGGTAAGCGGCACTGAATCGTCTGTGAAAAACTGTTTCTTTTATTTGAATAGAACTTGTGGTAATTCTTCAGAAGCTATAATTTTTGCTCACTCCGAGTTATAAAATGAATGAGATGTTAATGAATGAATTTAGCGCCGAAGTGTGGCTATGGTAAATAAATATAGTGAACTTTAAAGAGTGCATTTATGCTAGTGTGGTTTATGCTCTATCGACGTAGTAGATTTAATTTAAAATTCGTTAACTGTTAATTCAATATGTTTAAATGAAATGCAGGAAAATTTCGCATAATTTAATATTCCGTGCAAGGAAGTCATGTGGTGTACACATCAAATTTTTTTATCAAGGCCACGTATCTAGTGGTAATACTCGGATAAGTTTTTATTATCCGTCTCGACGACTATTAGATTCCCAGATAATCGAGGATTAACTTTTATTTTATATACTAGAATGTGTAAATTAAGTATATTAAATTCTGTCGATTTTATTATGTAAATTAACTGCATTTAATTTTGAAAACAGGTAATTAAAAATTATAGTTAATTTGCATAATCCAATGTAAAAATTTAAAAATAAATACAGTTAATTTCATTTGCTTATATAAATCAAACTATATTTTTTATGTTTATATGCTGATTACTTGAATAAACTGCATTTAATTTTTGTACATCCATTTTCAAGACAGGCCTCAGATTTTCAGTGGTATTGATATTTAGGAATTTATTTTATTTGACCTGAGTTTCAAAATTAGATGGTAGTTTAAGAATTTTTCTGATGTGTGTTCTTAATATTTTTACATCAAAGTTTACTTAAATATATTGAGAAACTATAATAATCACAAGTAAATTATTATTACTATTATTATTAGTTTTGTGTATTGATAATCAGATGTCTAGACATTTATGCGTAATAGACAAAATATGTTAATTTTACTTTTTGTTCCAATCTACTAAATTAAAAATAAAATTTTAAACACAAAGAAATTTACTGTCAGTTTTTTTGGTTATTGTGTACGGTTTCGTTTATTTTTACTAATAGCTATTTTAATTTGTTAGTGCTTTCTTCTCTTATTCCCCTGGCGTTTCTCACCAAGATGTAAATTAGCTAAGATGAAAAAGTGTATTTAAACTGATGTAGCGGAAAGTTTAGTCAGAGCGTGTTTTCGCTATTGTAAGCACACGTTATTATTTCTTTCAACTGTTAACTTGACTATCGGCTTCGCCTTCTTGCCGAATTATTATCCTGTCGGTGTAGGTTCTGAGTCAGCCTGTTAGATTAGAAAGAATTGTATAGTCTTGCACTACTCTTTAATTTTAGTGTTATATTATTTTTTAAGTTTTTCAAGGCAAGTGTGCGATGATTGTAAGCATGTAAGTCCTGCCGTCTGTAAACTGCTATATTCAATAGAAGGGTCTTTTATGCCTTTCCCCTGTTGTATTCATCTTCCAGTCATTGCAAAAAGTCGCAAGAGTAACATTTAAGTAGTTCTAGTTATACTGCATGGTAGCTAAAAAGACTAGATCCCACAACTGAAGCTACATGTTTACACTAACTGTGTACAGTTTAATCTCAGTAAAAGTTTAAAAGTTACAAAATCTAATACGAATAAAAACTATCCCACTTATATTGGTTTTCTGTCAGTTTCCCCACTGTAGTAGGCCGTCAGGACTGTGAAATGTTTTTCAAATCGATATCTCATTTTAGAATTTAGAAGACTCTAATCGAGGGAAAAATTTAGTCTTTATCCGATCTAGAAAACGTTTAGAAAGAATACTTTTCAAAATACTGTTAAGTGCAATAGAAGAATACGGATGTAGAGTCAGATTGTGATGATATATTACGTTTATATTACAGAAGCTTTTGCAACTTACTTTTGTGCAAATTTTCCCTTGGACTTTCTCATAAGCGTAAATCTTGTAATATCGATTTTTTTGCGAATATCGATGTAACATTTGATAAGCATGAAATATTAGTTATTGTTTTTTATTAATTTGATACAATGAAATGTACATAGCCTTCTATAAATCGATGGTACTGTCTATTATACCAATCATGTATGATAAACTGTCAATTATGTGTGATATATAAGATGATGTTTCTATTATAGGAAAGCAAATTTTTAGAGGGAGTTCTTTGATAAAATAATTTAAACAAAATATATCGAAGTCCTTTTCTTTTCAATATTTAAAATCCAATTAAAAATTTTTTCCGTGTAAAGACATTTTCTTTATTTTTAAAGAAGTTTTGGTAAATCCAGGTTAAATACACTAGCAAGTAACACTGATGAGCAATATTTGTTTCCGCATTTTGAAATGTTTCGATTTAGTAGCATTATATTATTAGACGCATTCTACCTACGTTATTTTATGTCCGACTATAGCATACTTTTAAGTTCAGTCACCTCACCTCAAAGTTAGCGAATAGAATAAGAAGATATCTACTGCATTAGTAAAACTCGCTTGTATTCAGGTCGTGAAAGTGGTTTAAGATGCCAGAGGGATGTACCTGACCTATGAATGGAGGTCTTTGGAAAATCGGGCTCTGTTTACTTTGCGCAATCTTTTATTCTTTGAGTTGCCAGTCACGGCGCATAAAATATATTTGACAGAATGATTATGCTCCTAAAATAGATTGCTTTCACTATTTCCTAGCTTTAAATCATACTGTTCGTGACTTCTTACTGAAAGTAAAAGTTCGTATTCATTGAATTTGCTAAAAGGATAAAAGTCCCGCATCTTAGGGATCAGTCCACAAACTCTTGCCCAGTGTGCCCTTCTCTAATAATTTAATTTCTGTATTCCGTATAAATATCAAACAAAATACATATGAAAGAAAATAATGAACGGTTTTCATTTGAAATTTAATACACTCTGCTCCGGGAATCAAATCTGTATTGGTTAGCAATAACTGAAAAAAAAAAAGAGAGAGAAGAGAAAAATATTTTTTGATGAGCTGATGTGTGCATTACAGCAATCAAAGGAAATTTTATGCGATAAAAATTTGCAACAAAGTACTTAAAAAATTACAAAAGTAGTAGTAAAATATAAAAGTATACAAATTACAAAAAGTGTTAGATGAATTGGTTAAAGCAACCCTTTTAAGGCTACCAAATTGTTACGTGACTAAGGCAACCAGCTCGAAGGTTACCTGCCTGTGATGAGGGATGTCATCGCGGAGGATTTTTTAAAAGAAATTGGCTCGTATGCATATTACACACGGTAAAATCTATGAAAATTCCCAGAGTCAGCCAGTTCACCGGGGTAAATATACCAAAAAAAAAAAAGTGTGGTTCAAGAAAGAAAGCCCAGTTTCATCACTGATAATCCAAGAAGAGGAGGACCATGTCTAACTAATAAGCTTCTTCAATGAATTTTCGCAGAAAGTAGAAGTTCTCAAACGCTATCTCTTTATCTAAACTCTAAAAATGGGTCTGCAGCTCCCGCACTCCTTGTACAGACAAAGCTGTAATCACAGTATGACAGTGGGATTAAATTTTCACACATATATAGTATTTTCATGTCAAATTTTCTACTCATAAGTCACATCCACAAACAAACACTTAAAAGGACATAAATATTTAATAAATATTAACTGAGCAATCAACGAAATATTTCTTTTGTTTATGTTTGCAGAGTTCACCATGTTCAACGTGAGCCATTTCGCATATTTATTTTTTAAGGCGTTCAAGAACCAGTTTCAGAAATTAATGAGTAGTACTGTTGCCAACTTAGCCCCTTTATTACTAGACACTGCAACTTTTCAGCTACGGCATTTATTTAAATCTTACTTAGTAAAGGATGTATTAAAAAAACTCTAATTGCAAAAGGATTGTAAGGAGACATTACATAAAACTTGCCCATATACTCTTTATATTTAATATGACATTGAACGTGAGGTGAGATCAAAAATCTAAAACGGAATCTATATAAAATCTTCATAAAATCTATACAGAAACTATCGTATGATAATATATAGTAAAATAAATATAAAATGGCGTATAAATAAAGAAATAAAGTTAGTGAGCAGTGAAATCAAATATCTTATTAGCTCTTTTGAAGGTTTACTGTTATATCCGTTTATTTATCACATATAATGCTTAAGAAAACAAAATTATAAGTTAATATAAAATTATAATGTTAGTTCAAGATGCGCAAATGGTTTGTGAAGGACGAAAAGGTTCCTTTTAAAGGGTAAGGTATGCATAAAATTAAAAATTTGCGAAACTAACAAACAGAAAAGGAATAACGAATTGACGAGTATTACGCAGAGTTGAATAGGAAAAATAATCATCCAGTAAAAGTACTTTATTCTTTATACATAACTAATTCACAAGTGAATGTTTTTTTTTCAAGCAGTTCCAGTAAAGCTAAACAAGTCGTAACTAAAAAGATTTGTAATAATAGTATTTACTGAAACCGCTTGACAAACCACAATAAAAAAAAATTTTGACTAAAAGGCACACTTTTGAGAGCATATAAATCAGTTAACGAAATGTATCGGTGGGATTAAAGATCATTCCAATAAATCATGTATGGAAAATTATTCGGAAGTTACATAAACATGCGAAAATACCTGTAGCTGTAGAACGAATTTATGTAAAACTATCGATAAAGTTGTTTCCTTCAAATCTCAATTTTGATGCATTTATTTCGAAACTGTTTTAGGATGAACTGTATATTGCATGAGTAATTAGCGCATTTAATGATAGTGTTAATTTTTCATTGAGCTGACTGAAGGCAGAGAAGAATAACGTTGATTTCTGGTAGACGAAAATACATATGAACGTTGCACATAGCATGTAAAATATTTTCTGGAAATTACAGATCATTTCTTAAATTTTATGATACAGGGTGATCAAACACACGCTTTTGGTCTCGTCAATGTATTCGTGGATAAATTTCGATTGGAGTCCAAGCACGTTATTTACATCGCCGTAGTTACAAACCAATTTGTCAAGCACTTTTTTAGAAATTAGATAACATGTCTAAAATCCAGAGTGCCCAGTGACTTTTGAATGTGTATTGAATCGAATTTAGAAAAAATCTTAAAATAACTTTGAGGCAAAAGTGTAACGGTAAGAGAAAAACAGAGCATAAAAAAGTCTTAGGAACAGCAGTAACCTTTTTTTTGAACATGAATTTTAATTTGTGTTCCTTTTCTTGATTAGACTGCTGATTTTTCAAATTTATGAACAGAACAGATAATTAAATAAACAAGCATAACTGTAATTAACTTGCTTTATGCTAAGTTTCGTTTCACGTTTAATTTCAAGTGCTATAAGCACCCCAAAGTGCAAGTTTTCTTGTTTCTCCTTTACCAAATGTATTTTCCTTTCAATGCTAATGAACTGGAAATGGAACAAAATAGTTTCCATTGCTGCAATTGTTTGAACCTTCAAATTTGGCAGCTATTACAATCAAGTATTTGATTTCGGTTATTGTGGTTGGTACTAAAATGCGTTTCGTCTTATTAATATAATGACAAAGAAAGTAATCAGGAAAGCAGAACACGGGCGCTAACGCACGTGAATGATAGAAAAAATAGAAAATGCGAGTTATGTATGCTTAACACAACATTAAAATGACCATGAATTTAATGATATGAATTCTTCAATGAGTTATTCAGCATTTCAATGGACCTATCAGAATTTCCTGCATTGCGTAAGAGACTATTGAAAGCATCGCATTCACAATGCTTTCAAATGAGTTTTGAGAATAATAATGACGCGGACCTAGTAATGTTTTTCTCCTTTCGTCTAAAATATAAGTAAACACGGTGAATTTGTGGGCATATTTGCCAAGGACATAACCATCTCGCAGCTAGGAAAAATGTATATATGCAAAGAGGAAATTTTTCCTAGTGTGCAGATTGTTTTTTCACAAAGTTATGTGCTTCTGGATCTGACACCTGGAACACAGCTTTTAATTTGCACCGATGTTTCAACTAAACACCTGGAAAGGCTGGTTGCGTGGAGTTTTTCTTATTTTCCTTATTTGTGATATAAATACAGTTCGGTTTTCTTTTAGGAAATCTTCCACAAAGGCATCCTTATCCTTAGGTGGATAATCTTTAGTTCATTTTTATATTTAATTAACTAATCGTATTTTAATATTTTATAAAATATGACTGCAGGTTTTGATTTCATAACATTTATCGGCTTGACACATGCTTTAAATTACAAAGTTTTTCAAAATAAAGTAAAAGACTTTCATAAAAGTACTTTCGATGCTGGGATTTCATTTTATGCTATTAATCAGTTTGTTTGGTGTGAGATTGGAGATATGCTTTCCGAGAGCAGAATGCATTTTTATGATTGAGCAGTCAGGAATAAAAATTTGTAATCACCAACAAAGAATATGAAAAAGCTGGGATCGCAATAAAATTTATGAACAGCTAAGTAATAATGCTCAACCATAAAAATTCGTTTTGCTTGAGAAAAATTCCTCTCCATTTTGTACCAAACAAATGGCTTTTAAAGCTTTAAAACATCAGCTTGCCTAAACTGCAACTGAAATTTCGATAGACATATTATTTCAAACAGTATAGGGTTTTAAACAGTCAACCATTGAAATTATTTGTCATTAATATCGCGATAAAATATTTTGAATAAGTGTGCTTTTTTTGTAGTTTGCAAATTGATTGTAACAATTAATTAGCCGTCTCTTCACTCAAATCAGTTCACAATAAAATTGGCGCAAATCGAGGCTACTTAAAAAATAGTTGGACTAATGCACGTTGGCCGACAGCATCTCGAAAAGCCTGCAGTTCTTATCTCCGAAAAGAGATAACGCTTGTAGACCACTGTCTTTATATAAGATGAAGCTACACCTCGATAAGCATCATTATCAACTTCGCTAATCAATGATGAAGTTGTTGAACTATAATATACTTTACCATTAACATCTATAACAACCTGCAGCTCCCTCCTTGGAAAAAAGATGATGCTTGAAGACCACTATTCTAAATAAGGTGGAGCTACACCTCGATAGGAGAAATAAAACCCTGCATCATAACGGCTTCGTTAACTGATAACTGATAAACTACTTCTAGATTTCTAGGAATTTCGGAAATAATGTGTCTTCTGGCTACAAGAACACCTTGTAAGGTTTATCCTAAGTTTATTACCAGTTCTTTTAAGTTTTGCATCTTTCCTATCTTATTCTAATTTCAGCTTACAATTTCCTACCAGAATGTAATTTTAGAAACGCGGGTAATACAAATGAGTAAAGAGTAGTATTTAAGTCGATGTTTCACCGACTTTCGAGAGAGAGCCTGAGTTTCTGACTAGCGCGCGTTTGTCTTTTGGCTACGTCTTTCTTAGCGATTGCTACGCTCGGTCATACTTTGGGCCCTTTTTTGGCTTTGCCGACTTAATTAAGATTTAGGGGCCAACTAGTTAGAATATTGTTAGCTTCGGCTATATCTTTCAGTTAGCTTTAGTTAAGCTTAGTTAATTTCTTATTCATTTAAGTTTAAGCCGAAGTGGAGGCTTTGCTGTACGTAAGTTAGGCTCTCTAGGCTTCACTTAAGAATTTTAAAATTTAAGCTCTATTTTAGGATATTAGGTCTAGTTTTGTGCTTAAGGAGTTTTCTAAAGTCTGGAAAGAGTTTTTAACAAATCGTAGCGATTGGATAGTGTTAGATTGTCATCGCGGAATTACAACATAAAAACCTAGTCTCACTCAGAACAATTCCTGGAGAGCATGGGGGGAAGAAAAATTAAAGTTTCGTACGAATGAAAATGTTTGAGGGTCAAACTAGTTGCAAGAAAGAGTAATTAGCACTTCCAAACTGTTAAGAAAAGAACTAATACTTTTTCCTTCCAGAGGGCTGGAAGGTAAGAAAAGATCAAGTAGATGAATGTACAAGGTATTCAAATTGTGAATCTGTATTTTTCTCAGTTTTAATAATTGTTGTAAAGTTGGCCCTAATCAGGAATTTAATGACGAAAGTCATTCAAAAAAAAAAAAAAAAGAATTTCTAGAAGTTTGAAATTTTGATATTAAGGACTCGTATAGAATTTTAAACTCTTAAACAAGGTCGTTTAAGACCTCTTTTTGCGAGTAGTTAAATTCTGGTGGGGAAAGATGTAAGTTTTATCTTATGTTAATTAACAGTTATTTTAAATTTTGTACCTTTCCTGTCTTATTCTAATTTCAACTTACAATTTCCTGCCAGAATGTAATTTCAGAAACGCAGATAATGCAAATGAGAATGAGTACTATTTAAGTCGTGACTTAATCGACTTCAACAGAGAGAGTCTGATTTCGTGACTAGCGCGCGTTTGCCTTCTGGCTACATCTCTCTTAGCTGTTATTACGCTCCACCATATCTTAAGCCCTTGCTAGGTTTCGCCGATTTAATTAATACTTAGGAGCCAACTAGTTAGATTCTGATAGCTTCGGCTATAATTTTTAAGAGCTCTAGTTAAGTTAATTTTAGCTCAAATTATTTAGTATTTAAGTTCAAACCCGAGTGGCGGCTTTATTGTAAAGTTCCAAGCCGGAACTTATTGTAAATATACTGAAAAATATAGGGTTTCAAACCCTTCTCAAGTCTTACGTGTTCTGTTCACACTTAAACGATTATTCACTTGTTAAATGTTCGTAGGGTTCGGAGTTAGAACTTTGGATTTAAATAGTTGAACGTCATAAAACATCATATCGTATCGTAAACGGAGAATCCCATGATCACTCAATCGAATTATTTGAAGATTCAGGAATTTATCCAGTGATATATATGGATGTTATCTAAAGACGTTTTCTCTCTTGATGAAACCAGTCTTTCCTTTCATCTCATGCCTCAAAAATGCCTAGCCTCTAAAGAATGATAAAGGCTGTGACCAAATACTGATGAAATGGATTGAATTGGATTATTAAGTTACGGCAAAGCACGGCTATCTGCCTAAAAGGAGGGATGCTTTCGTGAACAACTTTATGAGGGAAACCAACTCGTATGCACGTTACACATGAGAAAAACCTCGAAAACGCCTATGCAACCAGCCCGTTCGCCGGGATACGAACCCTGGAGCGAACTACCAGTGTTCAGCGACTTTGCTGCTGGGTCGTTTGGGGGCCCTAATGAAATGGAAGGCGATAACTTTATTTAAAGTGAATGTCAGAAATACCAAGATGTTTCGAAAAGTTGGATGCTTTTTAATATAGTTGCAGAATGCCTGAAGAAAAAGAACAAGCCATTAAAAAGAAAAAATAAATTAGTTGCAAGAAAGAGTAATTAGCACTTCCAAACTGTTAAGAAAAGAACTAATACTTTTTCCTTCCAGAGGGCTGGAAGGTAAGAAAAGATCAAGTAGATGAATGTACAAGGTATTCAAATTGTGAATCTGTATTTTTCTCAGTTTTAATCTAGCTTTAGATATTTGTGTAAAGTTGGCCCTAAACAGGAAACGTTTTAATGATGACGTTCATTGAAGAAAGAATTTCTAGAAGTTTGAAATTTTGATATTAAAGACTTCTTGTCTAGAATTTAAACTCTTAAACAAGGTCGTTTAAGACCTTATTCATCGAGTACTTAAATTCTGGTGGGGAAAGATGTAAGGTTTATCCTAAGTTTATTAACAGTTATTTTAAGTTTTGTATCTTTCCTATCTTATTCTAATTTCATCTTACAATTTCCTGCCAGAATGTAAATTCAGAAACGCAGTTAATGAAAATGAGAAAAAGTACTATTTAAGTCGTGACTTCATCAACTTTGGGAGAGTGTCTGATTCCCTGACTAGCGCGCGTTTGCCTTTTGGCTACGTCTCTCTGAGCTATTGTTCAGAGAGACGTATTGCTAAGCTCGGGCATACCTTAGGCCTTGCTTGGCTTCGCCGATTTAATTAATACTTAGGAGCCAACTAGTTAGATCTCTGATAGCTTCGGCTATACCTTTTAAATAGCTTAGTTAAGCTAGTTTTAGTTTAAATTATTATTATTTTAAGTTCAAGCCCGAGTGGCGGCTTTGTGTAAAGTTCCAAGTAGGAACTGACTGTAAATATACTGAAAAATAAAGGGTTATAAACCCTCTTTAAGTCTTACTTGTTCTGTTCACACACTTAAGCGATTATTCGCTTGTTAGTGTTCGTGGGGTTCTAAGTTAGAACTTTAGGATTAAATAGTAAAACACCACATCCTCAAAATCGTATCAACTGGAATGCTCACAATTATCTCAGCTGAAGTGCCACAAGGCATAGCCTGATACTCTTTCAAACTTATGAGATCATCGATGTTTCAGGGTGTCCCACTCGAAAGGGCCCTGGGAAAAGTTTGATAAAAGTCCTAGAACAGGAGGAAATGAAACTCTGTTTTTATATGACATACCTTTATGTTTGAAAAATTAAAGTACATTACAAGGAATGTGGAAATGACCCACCACTTCATCACCGCACTGCATGTTCTTGTATGTTGTTGCTAGAGTACTGGGCGTCACTGCTTGGATTGCACAGACGTAACGCGTTGACGTGATAATATTTAAGTCTGTGAAACATGGTCACAATGAGGTTCCACGAGCTGTGAGTGGGTTACGTGTTTCAGTGTAGCGTGGGTAACTGTTCGTGGTATTCCGGGCGATTTGCTTCTTCCGGTGCTTTTTCATTCTGATAATGCATCGATACTCTGTGAAAGAGCGCGTGTTTCTTGTGAAATAGTATTGAGTAAGTGGTTTCTTTAAGACATGTCAGCGACTATTTTTGAAACGTTTCAGTGGTTGACCTAAACCATCTAAACACTGTATTTAAGGTTTTGTGAAGAAGCTAGATACAAAGGGAACATCGGTTAGGACGACGGGGAGGCGGAGCTCAGTTATTCGAAGAAAGTGTGGTTGATGTAAAGATACGATTGTTGTCCTCGCCCACAAAGTCTCTGCTTCAGTTATCGCAGCAGTCTGGGCTATCGCGTAGCACGTGTCAAAGAGCTGCTAAGAAAGCAGGTCTATGTCCCTAAAAGTTTGCAGCTGTTCATGAACTGCTACAGACTGAGTATGATAAACGCCTAACATAATGACATTGGTTTCAACGATTTATAATTGAAAGGCCAGGAAAGTTGCCGTACACGTGGTACAGTGATGAAGCTTGGCTCATGTGTCAGGACACATGAACTCACAAAAGACAAATTTATGGAGTAGTGAAAACCAACATGCAGTCGCCTAGAAACCTTTACATTCACAGAAGGTGGGCGTGTTCTGTGCATTATTACAATAGCGCGTCATCGGGCCAACTTTTTTTATACTACTGTTATGTGAAGTGTGTAGGGTCATTAGGTTATTTTTACGTGGGAGACGTAAAAAATGAGAAAGGCCCTCGCTGGGACTCGATCCTGGGCCTCTCGAATACGCGTTGAGTATGCTACTGCTACACCACAAAGATACGCAGAAATGAGGGAGAAAATACCATATATATTTTCCCCTTTTACAGGGCGACTGGCGATTAGGGGACCTAATTGCCAAATCGTGGTGGTGTAGAATCATCATCCACCAACTTTAAGGTCGGACGCCACTGTAAAGTCATTAGGTTATTTTGAAGTCGAAGGCATGAAAAATGAACAATGCCGTCCCCGGGACTCGAACCTAGACCTCTCGAATATGTGCCAAGTGTGCTATCGGTACACAACGAAGACATGCAGAAAGGAGGGGGAAAATACCTTGTTAGTGTACCAGGTTCTATTTCATTGGTTTGTGAACCAGTTAGATGATGATAAACTGACACTTGGCTAATACCAGAAAGATGAGGCAATATGCCACACGTCTATAGCGAGTATGACTGTGGTGGAATAACGTTTTCCTGACAGAATGATTGCCAAAGGGTTATGGCCCCAGAGATCACTAGACTTGACTAGATTGTAAATATGTAATGTTAGAGATCTGTTGTATGATAGATGTTACAAGGAAAAACTTTACTTGCGGAAGTAGTGCTTAGAACTTATTTTTCCGAAGCTGTGTGAAAATATTTTAGGAATAGAGCAATTAATCAATATCTTCTTTATACAAAGCAGCTACGCTATCCTTCATATAGCACATAGATGATGAAAGGACAGATAAATATTGAACATTCATTGAGAATGATATCCAGTAAAATCCTCAGTGCTTCGGATACGTACGATTCGGCCCAGGAGTAATATTATAAGCCTGAAATTGCTGTCCCTATAAAGTTAATATTTGCTACCATCGTAATAAGGATTTTACTGTTTCAAATCTTTTTATATATTTCAAAATCGTACTGAAGAGGTCACAGAGGGAGGCGTTTCGTCAGATTCTAGCATGCAAATATCAGTAAACAACTGCAAAAGTTTTTCTAGGTTGAGTAGTAAAGTTTTTTAATGAAAAGTTGTGGCGATGGAGTATTACAAAATTCAATGGACTGCTATATATAACTGCTAAATTTGAGCTTTAATAGTTAGCTTATAACATACGTGAATCGTAAAACTGATTTTCGTGGCCTTAGATCTCAAAACATATTTCTCAATTAATTACTACAGTAATATAATCATTTATGATATCAGAATTTTGACAAAGTAACTAAACCAGGCATGAAGTACCAACAAGAACGTGAGGATCATTTGTTATTACAGAAATAATTTCTTGCGAAATTTTTAAAGTAAAGCAGCGAGCATTTTCGTTAGACAAAAAAAGCATTTTCATTGTATATAAGGAACAGATCTTCTTAATACACAGGGAAACTACATAAATAGTATAGTCCAAGACGAAATCAATATTAGCCGGTGGTCTTATTCATTCAGCCATAGGTGTGAATTAAGTCTTCTGAAAAGAAAAATATTATATAGTACATCGTAATAAATGTAATGTGAAGTAATTGGAAAGATAGCCTTTAAAAGTATACGATTTAATTTTCACTGTGCACTACTCACTAGCAAGCAAATAGCAGCCAATAAGTGGCTATAAAACTACGCAACGAAGGTGGTTTCTTTCAGGATTCATATTCCAGCGGAAAACAGGCGACTTCAAGGGTAGTTTCATAGTTTTCAAACTGTCTTACATAACTACAAGCCCCTTTCCCTTTGAATATTCTTCTTAGGCAGATCTCTCATATGCTCTGCCATTAATAGACAATCAATCGGTCAAAAAATCGAAGTTAGTTCTGGGAAATTGATTAAAACCTGTATATCTAAATCGAAATATGTATTTCGATTTGGGTATACAGGTTTTACAGGTTGCTTCCTTTTCTGTGTCCGTGGTAAGAAATTCTGAGCTCCCTTTTGATTCGACGAGTTAACTCCCTTTCATTATGTTATGTCTATAAGCTTACTGTCACCCGGCAACATCTTCTTAATCAGAAGTGCAGGGACAGGTGTGAGTTTCAAATATGAAAAATTATAGCGTTCGGGCTATGAGATATTTTCTCCCTTTTTCCAGCATGCCTTCGTGGTGTAACGGTAGCACATTCCGCGCATATTCGAGAGCTTCAGTTTCGAGTCCTGGCGAGGACAATAAACATTTTTTACATCTCCTTCAAAATAACCTAATGACTCTACAAATGGCGCCCGAACTAAAAGAGGGTGAATAATAATTCGTCACCACCAGAATTTGGCGACTGGGTCTCTTAATCCCCAATCGCCCTTTAAAAATGGGACTATATAAGGTATTTTCTCTCTCCTTCCAGCATACCTTCGTGGAGTAACGGTAGCACACTCGCCGCGTGTTCGAGAGGTCCAGGTTCGAGTCCTGACGAGGGTATTGCACATTTTCCCAATCTTCTGTTTCAAAATAACCTAATGACTTTACAAGGCTTTTAATGTGCAATTGAAATGTCCAAAAACTGATTTTTAACATTGATATTAGGGAGACAGATTATGGCAGCCAACTCATTTCCCTGTTTGTCTAAGGACGTGAAGAAAAATGTCGCTATGGGAGGAACTTCTGAATCTAGTTAGAAAAGGTTTCAAATGAGTGATCGCAGATTTGTGTTAAATTCCATTAGCAATAGATCTTCCAACATTTTCGTGACTAGACCACATTAGCAATAGAATTTCATATGAATAGCAATGCATTTTTCAGCTTAAAACGCAGTGGTTTTAGATAATTTAACGCAGAAGATTAATATCTACAGTTTCAAATACGATTTAATCAAAATTCTTTATTTTCCTTTCTGCTATACTAATTAAAATTTTTAGTCAATATTTAGATCAAAATGAGGGAGTAAATAATGAAGTTTTCAATTTTTTTGAAACTCTTTTGAGAAACTTGTTTATTATTTTATTTTATTTATATTCGCATATTTCAGATCTTATTACATGAAGGAAGCTGCTATGATAGAATTAAATTCGCTATTTCTTTTCGTAAGGAATTTTAGATAAAGAAATTTGTATTAAGATCTAGTTATTGATTCGGAAATTTCAATTATGTGATATCTGCAAATATGCACTCGAAATCTTTTGATCGAACCTCATTTAGAAAGTTTATTTAGTTAATTATAGCCATTGAATGTAGGAAAATATATTTGAGTCACTTATAGGTCTCTTCTCGTGGCTTGCAAGAAACGTATAAAGAAAGCAGGAGTTTTATCGTGTACTTCATATGATTAGTTATACTCCTAGCTCTTATGAAATCTTTCTAAACTTTAAAGTGATCAGCATTGAAATACTGCTTGCTAATATTAGCATATATTTTGCAATCCTAATATCGGAATGATTCTGAAGCCTATTGTACTGCTTGCTAATATTAGCATATATTTTGCAATCCTAATATCGCAATGATTCTGAGGCCTATTGTGTTCTAAACTATGTGTTGGCCAGTCCAGGAAACTGACATTTTGGGATTTAAATTAGTTTTTCATAGCTTTTGATGTATCTATCGAAAAACGTGTATTTCCCACTAAATTTTCCCTGTGACCTTCCTGGAGTTTCACCAAGCGACAGTAAATTATTCTCCATAGTACGTGTATAATTTTCTGGTGCTGCAATGACCAATTGTAAAAAACAGAAATTAGCCATTAAAGGAAAGCTCATTTCAAATTTACGTCACATTCCACGACTTTCCTTAAAAGATTTAAATTGCTTTCCTTAGACTTTGGCAGTAAGTGGATTCCACTTTCTGATATCAGACTTGTGAATACTGAAAAAATGCATGTTCATCGTAATTTCATCGCCCTGCGAATTTCAGGGAATTTTATAAGATTTCGCATATACCAAATTTTTGTTGATTATCAAATAAATTTACTAATTTCAGATAGTTTTCCTATTATTTTCTGATTTCTGTTGTAGTTACTGGATTACATTTGATACTTATATCATTTTAATATTTATAGTAATTAAATAAAATCAACAAAATAATGAAATTTCTTTAGAAACAACTAGAAACTTTTATTGCGAACTGTTACAGCTCCAAAATCCAAAGCAGAAATTTAGCTTGAATGCTGAACGAGCTCTGTCCGCTTGTGGAAAAAATTAATGTTTGAAAATTAAAAGTTCTACGATGTTTCAATTATATGGTGGTCTGGATCATCCTCGAACCTTTTAGATGAAGCTGAATATTTCTTGCTTTTATATACACTGGTTATCATAAATGAAGGAAAAATTACAAAAATCACGATTACTGAAAAAGTTACATGTAGAATTTTATGAAGCTTACCCACATTATACAACACATAGTAAGGTATCAAATAACATAAAAAGAAATTACCAGACAATTATGGTAGTATAGAAATTAGCGCATTTATAAAATGAACAAATCGAAGTTGTCAGTTTGCTATAGGAAAAGTACCTTCAATATGGAATATGATCGCCTCTAGAAGCAATACAGCACATACAGCGATGTGTGATGCTTTCAATTATGCGGTCTATCAGTTCCATAGGAAGGGAGAGCCATTGTCGGATTGAGAGCAGCTAGACGTCTCTCTAAAGCATCCCAAACGTGTTCGATAGGATTCAAGTCCGGGGATCGAGCTGGCCACTCCATGCGCATAATTGTTTCCTGTTGAAGATAACCATCTACGATGCGAGCCCTGTGTGGTCTTGCGTTGTCGTCCTGTAACAGGAATCCTAATGCCCGGGTATATGGGCGCACATAAGCATCAAGGATGTCATCTCTATAAACCTGAGTATTCACGGTTCCCCTTGAAAAGACTTGGAGGTCTGTGCTTCCACCCAAAGCGATGCCACCCCAAACACAGACACTGCCTCTTCCGTATGTATCTTTTTCACGGACGGTTGACGGATCATAACGGGTTCCAGGTTCTCTCCATATCAAATAATGCCTACTGTCGCTTTCTAGACTAAACCTGGACTCATCCGTAAAGAGAACAGCCTTCCATTGATCAGGCGTCCAGTGGGCATGTTGTCGTGCCCACAGCAAACGGTCCCTCCTATGGCGTGACGTGAGCGGTTCGCAAATGGCTGGTCGCCTCGCATACAGACCACCTTCGTGAAGCCTTCTACGCACAATTGACGTTGACATCAACCTTCCGGTGGCTGCAGCAAGGGAGGATCTAAGATGAGTCGGAGTAGCAGTTCTATTCTTGCGTGAACATAATGTCAAATATCGGTCATCGGCGCTCGTCGTAGCAGTTGGCCGTCCTTGGCTGAACCTCCTAGATGCAAAACCTGTTGTTTGAAATTGCCTCCAAAGTCTATGAACCGCAGAAAGACTCACATTCAGCCATCTGGCCACTTCTGTTTGACTTTGCTCTGCCTCTAGTCTCCCAATGGCTCTCCATCGTAGTTCTGCAGGTAAATGATGCCTGGAGGTCATTGTTGCGAATTGGCTATCTCAGATTTCTGATGACACTATCGCAGCGAAATATGTGGGCTTGCTCTCAAACATGGACTTTTATACTTCTCGCAGATAACGTATTCCGAGTGCAGCGCCACTAATTTGCATATTGCAGTTTTACTCAGCTACTCTTACTTGGCAACATATTCAAATTTTACACGGTTTAGCTTATTTTTGAGGGAGTTTTCGCTATTTTTGTGATTTCTCCTTAATTTATGATATACCTGTGTTGATACCTAAAGATGAGGATAAACCATTGTATGAATTTCTCGCCTACATTTCTACATTTTCTTAAAACGCCGTTCACTTAAGAGTGGAAATCGTAACTAATGTGGTTACATGATAACACTGTCAGAATCTGACAAGTTAAATTTAGGAAAAGTTTTAGGAAATTATTAGTATAAATCTTAAGCTGAAAAATTTTCGCAAAATTGTTAGCGTAAATATAGGCTGTGAAACTATTTGCGTAAATTTTCGAAAATTTCTAACACTTCTCCTTCTTTTCTTCTTCTATAAAATTTCTGCCTTACGCATGACATTCCACTTCGAAATTTTACTTTGTAATCTTCACTTCTTAAAAAAGTCGATAAATATTTCTTTTTAATCTTTGCATATTAGCTAAAGTAATCCCCAGCAATTTCCCGTTTCAGACATTTCTTCACACGAAGCAATAGTCTTCAATAACATGCTAAAGGAGTGTTTGTTTAACTTCCATAACTGAAGTACATCATGTCATTTCACTAAAGTCTGCGTATTCTAGTGAAATAGATGCCGGGATCATCAAGAGAAATAAATGCTTGCGGTTCAACATGGGAGTAGCCAGGGCCCAAAAGACGTAGTGCAAACGTTCGTAAACTGAAAAAACTGAACTGAGAATGGATTTGAATACGCCCAGTAGCAACCGAGTGGGCAAACAGCTGTGCAGCGGTAACTAGTCCGAAGATCTCGGATCCCGGCGATGTGGCTAGTTTCAAAAGCGTTTTCTTGTTTTTCTCATGTGTAATGTGAATAAGAAACCGGCTTTCCTTAAAATCTCTTTGACGAAAGCAGGCCTTCTCATAGGCAGATAGAGCCCGTTGCGTGCCTTAAAATAAGATAAGAAACGAGCTAGTAAAGCAAATAAACTGTAAAATTGAATACATGAATTTGTAAGGTATATTTTAATTTAATACCAGTTATTTTAATTTTAAAGCCATTTTCTCTCAATTCTTGTGTCCACTTACAACTCCCTTCCAGAATGAGATTTTAGAATCGCGTTGAATGCAAATGAATTAGAGGAAGTATTTAAGGAAGGTTCAACTAACTTTGACAGAGAGTGCTAGGAATCCTAGAGAGCGCGTATTTGCCTTCGGGCTAAGTCTCGCGTGAAGCTGTTACGCTCGGCCGTATATTACGTGCCTTTTGATATTCGCCGGCTGGTTTAAATTAAGGGCCAACTACGTTAGGTAATTGTATTTAGCTTCGGCTAAGTCTCCTTTAATTAATTATAATTCAGTTTCTTATTTCTTATTCTGAGTTAAAGCCGAGTAGAGGCTTCCTGTAAGCCCAAGGGGTATAGTGTTATTCTTGTGAGTAAAATAAAAGGTATTTTAACTCTTCTCGAGTCTACGTTTTAGTTGTTTGAACTCAGCGATAAGTCGCTATACAGTTTACTCGGTTCCTCGACGTTCATCTTAGACAAAAAGAGTGAGGAATCCTACAAATGTAGATTATGGAAGGTTTAGGAACAGGAATAAAAAGATTTGAACATTTTTCGCACCGCCTCTGAGCTAGCTTTCGATGTAAGAAATCTTCTGCCATTTTCGAGCTTAACAATGTTTTAACTCCGGCTGGCTGTATGGTTGTTGTTTTTTGTGGCTTTCTCATGTCTTCCGGGAATCCGAGCCAATTTCTCATCGAAAGTTCTCTACGAAAGCACCCTTTCCTTTAGGCAGATAGCCCTCGTGTACTTTGACATACTTAAGTAACCTAAGCTAATCCAACACACACGAAGTACTAAATAGGCGCTCAAGAATACTCTGAGACTATGTACAATGGGTACTCTTCAGCATGCTTTATTTGTGGTAGAAAAAAATTGTCGTTGCTTCATTCATTTAGTTTTCCACCATTAACTCTCCCAAGTTGTTGATTTTTTACTTTTTTCTCTTTTCAAAAACTCTATCAGAGTTTTATTTGTTGCAGGAAAGAAATGACAGGAAGAAAAGCACCATTTATTTTGCATTAGCGGAAATAATGGCACCTTCGTACTTTGTTTAGAAGTGCTGTCAAACTGAAAAAGAAAAACGTCCTTATTAAAGCCGTGATTTTTTGCTATTTGATCCCTCGTGGTGTTGACTGCAGGGAACTAACCTTGCTTCCAGTCTATACGAGTGTCAAAATGAGCCATCGTCAACTCATCAGAATAGGCTCTCCAAGACTTTATGTAGTATTTCAGACCATGGCTATGTGAAACTATATAATTAATACTGTATATATCTGTATGTATAATTACAGTTCATCTCACAATAAATATGGAACCAGTATTAAGTTAAAAATCTGTTGCATTTGCTGCTTAAAAGTTATGCCTGTGATAAGAATATTACTAATTTTTTACGTAATTAAGTTCCACACAATTTCTTTTCTCATTTGGTTTTAAAGTAGCACATTTTTATTACAGATAACAAATGCTTATATTATTTAATTTTATTCTTCCCCAATATTTTTAGAATGTAGCTATATAATTTTCAATATAATCTACAAAAATCTAAAGGAATATTCGGATTTCGAATGTTGATAAGGATGTAGCTGATTTTCGTGTTTGCTGTTTGATTAGTTCCAGAAAAGAAATTTATTCAGTACACTAAATTAAAGTGTTAGCCTAAGCTCCAAACACATATTTAATTTATAAGAACACACGTGTATTTTATAAACTCACAAGCATGGCTAAATATTTTGCTCAAAACTTTTAATAAGTTTTGATTAAAACTATTTTAGAATACAGCTTATTCATAATGCGAAATACACTCATGTCCATAAATTAAGGATAATTCGGAGTCACGCGGAAATCGAACTCTAAAATAAATACACCACCTGTAAAGTCACTACACACATCTTCAAGAATCATATGCAAATTTCAGGAAGTAACCAGGTGACACCGATGATACGTCACAATGACGAGAGTGTAAGAGAGTGATATATAAGGAATACAGGCAAAGAAGTAAAATTGTTCGCAGGCGCTTTATAAGCATTTCAGTGCAATAACCGAATAGTTATGACACAAAGGACGCATTTGGATGATTTTTTACGTGGTAGAATTATCGGCCGTCTGGAATATGGGCGTACCCAACTGGAAGTATCAGACGAACTTGGAATTGCCCAGAGTGTCATCTCCAGACTTTGGCAAAAATTCCAAGATGATGGTAATGTGAGCAGACGTTACGGCACAGGTCGCCCCAGAGTTACAACGCCGAATGAGGACCGGTATTTGGCAGTTACTGTCAAAAGAAACAGGCGGAGCACAGCCTCAGACTGTCTCGTCAGCTCTCTTCAGCCACTAATACGACAATTTCAAGGCAGACCGTGTACAGACGCTTAGGGCAGATTGGTTTATATGCTCGTAGACTTGTCAGATGCGTTCCACTTACTGCAACTCACTGTCGCCTGCGGTTAGCCTGGAGTAGAGAGCATGCATAGTGGACACCGCAACAGTGGGCTTGTGTGATGTTTTCCGACGAGTCCAGGTTTAGCTTGCAGTCTGATTCTCGCCGGACTTTCATATGGAGAGCTCCAGATACCCGTTACCACCAAGAAAACATCATTGAACCACACCGTTACGATGGTGCAGGAGCGCTCGTTTGGGGTGGAATTATTCTGGGTTCCAGAACTGACCTGCATGTTCAACTTAGAACCATGACAAGCCAAATCTATCGGGACGTCATTCTGGAACAACATGTACGTTTGTTTCGGGGCGCCATGGGCGCACAATTTGTGTTTATGGATGACAACGCCCGTCTTCAGCCTGCAAACAACGTAAGCGAATGCCTTCAATCGGAGGATATAACCCGTATGGACTGGCCAGCATTCTCACCGAACTTGAATCCAGTAGAACATGTGTGGGACATGCTTGGCCGACGAGTTGCAGCCCGTCAACCTCCTCCTACATGTCTCCCGGAACTTCGGAGAGCATTGCTTTTTGAGTGGTGTAATATCCCTTAAGATCAGATCGATAATTTGATACTCAGCATGCCTAGGCGTTTTACGGACTGTATTGCATCGTCTGGGAGACATACAATGTATTAGCAATCATACTAACTATGTAATATTGTTTTTTTGTAAATAGGTTTTTTTTTGTAATTTGCTCCAGGGAGAAAAAATCACTAATTGTTTTAATAATATCAAACATATAGCATCTTTTTTGCTCTTTACCTTTTGTTTAATAAATAAGCTTTACAAATAAGTCAAATTTGTTTTGCTTCTAACTCTTCCTTTGTGAGATTTTGCATTATCCTTAATTTATGGACATGAGTGTAAATCATATATATGCTTATGATAAGAAGTATTATATAATACTTGTATGTAGTTGTTATGTAATGCATTTAAATGACTGCATCGACTACCACAATAACATTGAAAATTTATTTCAACGAAGTATAAAAGATGGCAATTACATACAACATTTTACTCTGTTATACAACATATATATCGAGAAGTATTTTTTACTTTTTTTAAACTTAATTCACATTACTTCATGATATATGAAAAATAATATATTGCATTGAACAATCACATATTTCTCATCTATAGGATATTAGCATATAATTCAATTAAATGAAACTCATTCAAAGAGAATATTTCTTTTAGTTGCAGGAACTCATACACAAGAAATTGACTAATATACTACTACATATTCTACTTAGACATAAAATAACTCTACAGCTCATTTAAGAAAAAGAAACAATTATTAATGATCGAGCTTCGAGTTAATAGTTAGCAGAGCAAACCCACTTAAAAACAGAAATACTTTAAAATGATTTAAACAGATATACGATTAGGAGTCAAACAGTAATCTTAACACTTTTTTTACCCAATTAACATGTACAAATAGGATCAAAATCATTTTATGAATTTTAGAATTATATCTGTTGCGTTTAATACAAGTGTATCAGCTCTTCAGTAACGCACACCTCTAGATTATCCAAGGAAAAATATCTCTTTTGACTAACTGCTTAGCTAACTGTTTAGTTTGACTAACTGATTAGCTTAGCTAGTTTTTCACATCATCTACTCATCATTTACCTATACTAAACTACTTGTCAATGACAGCCTCATTAAAGAAACCACTCAAAGATTTCTGAAGCAATACATTGCTTCTTCTCCGACTTTATTCTTCTACTTCATTCTCCGATTAATGTCAGCAGGTTTCTAAACCTTAGTATCACAAAATACAATAATTGCTTTCAGTATTCCCTAATACGATAGTGGAACCCTCATTGCGAAATAATACACACGGTGTCCAGGAGTGAAAACTACTCGCTACTCGATTCCGTGCATGCGTACAACTATGTTCGCTCTTGTTGGTTAATCTTACATTTCCTGCTCGTCCAACGAGTTTGAATGAAGTAACACCTAAAGCTGGAAGGCATATTATATCTGTGGTATAAATAGTTTATTAATTAATATTTTTTCGTCATATTAAGGTTACTTCTTTGGACTCTTTTTCGTATTTAATAACAAGGATTCACAGATTTAAATAGAATACATATTACAGTTTAGTTCTTAGAACATTTTGAACTCCTTACAGCCAACAAACATTTAATGAAAATTTTCTTTTTTCTTTTATTTATATTTTAGTGTATGCTTATACAACCACAACATTACGCTTTCACAAGTTATTAAACTACATACAAACATCAACATATTGATCACTTACGGAAACACCCACAAAATAAATACACAGCATTAGACATCCAGGGTTGAACATTAAATGGGAAATCATCAATAATTTAACAACTTATCAATAATTTAACGACTTATCAATAATTTAATAATTAACTGCTTAAAGCAGTTAATTGCTAATAACCACACGAATATGAGGTTTTAGTTGTCTACTACTGTGGATTTGCAAATATAATTTTTTAAGTAATTTAGAATTTGTTTTGCTTTTCATAGAGTTCTATGACAATTTGGTCTCTTTCTCTAGATTATGTTTTGAAAGCTTTTAGGACTGTTTTCTCTTGAAAATATGAGACAAAATATTATTACTTAACTTTTCAGAATTTTTTGTTTTTTGTGTTTCTTTCATGTTATTTATTGCTCATTTCACTGTTTTTAGGATATTGAAAAGTTTTGCATGATTTTTTTTAGGAAGCAAAGTTCTTAACATCCTTTATATCATTTGAATTCTTAAGATTTTGCAACGGGAATTTTTTAAATTTATTTATTAGGATAATTAATATTTGTATTAAGGGATATTGCTTATTTCATTGCAATTTTTTTATATACAATACATTTTTATTGAAATATATATATATTTTTGATAAAGTTGTTCTGCAGAGTAAAACTGTGCAGTTTTTAAATTTAATGTTTGGTGTTCCTTTAGACATTTTTCCGGTACATTTAAAAGCCAGACAAAGGCTGGCCGCATAGCGGCTAGTATATAATAAGAAAATCATAGAATTCGAAAAGAATGACCTTTAATTTTAATTCTTTGAACATTTTTAGACTTCTTATGTTCATTAAAAAATTTAACGAAAGTAACTACTTTCTATTCTTTTAACTATTTCTATCACGTGATATACTTAAATACAGTATTATACTTTCACAAGTTATTGCTGTCTACGTAAATCAACAATTAAATTCCGTTACTTTGCCACATACAATTTTAAATATTTGGGGCTGAAAGATCGAACGGCGAGTTGTGAATACTTTAATGACTGCAATCAGTCAATTGATTATGGCAAGAAAAGTGTGCATTTTCTCCCACTTGATACCATCGATTTAGAAACTTAATTCGTATGAAGTGATCTAGAACATGCAGAGTTTCATATAAAATTGTACTTAAATCCTTTGTTACTTTTTTTTACTTTTTGCTTTGAAAATTTCACACAATTTCGTTTACAAGATTTACATGTCTTCCTAAATGTTGACATTGAATGATGTATATAAATAATTAAACGAATGATTGATATTTTATCATTAGATAAATATATGCATACAGGATTGGAGAAATATTCAGTAGGAAAAAAATAATTTGCTATTTTTAGCTTCATAGCTAATGCCTCGATAAACAGTCAGTGAGATAATATTTTAATAATTGATTGAACGTAATTACTCTCTCCTCATCTCTGAGCACGTTTGAAAATGCAGAGTTAGCTTCACTGCTCTTTGTTGATCTACTATTTCCACTCAAAGTAACAAACGTATGGAAGCTAATATCTCAAGCTTGAGGGCATACCCTGGGCTTCAGCCGAAACCAAGCTCCATCATTTAAACATGTTTTGAGTGAAATCATAGTCATAATAAATAAAGCCTGAGATAAGATAAGCTCCGGGATTTTAATTCACTGCTTAAATTTTGTCATTAAATTAGCATCATTTATTATTTTTTTAATCTCTTTACGCTTTATTTAATTTTAATTATTTATTTTAATTTACTTTTCTTGACTGTCTTCCATAGGGCTCTGGAACTTCTGATTTTAGAAATTAAGTCCTGGCCATAGCTTATATGTAGGTTATTTCGTCTTCTGTGTGATTTTGTTTCCTTATCACCATATTAACATTGCTTCATTTACACTCATTCAGATTTAAAAATAAAGTTTATAAACTTTAAATAGAATTCAGATTAAATTTTAATTATTTCTACATTTCTGGATTACTAACAGTCACTAAACATCACTAAACTTCTTAAAAAACAAAAATAAATGTAATTTTTCGTTTCCTTTTTTCCTTCTTTTTTTTTTCTTTTTCACTCTCTCTTTTTTGACTAGTTAGAATAGCTGAACATTTAAATAATGGTAGTTTTTATTTATTTTCTATTTCTCGTGTTTCCTTATTTCCTGTTTTCTTTGCCTTTTTTTGTCTGATTCTAGTCGTACTGTTTTGTATACTTCTGGACAGTCGTTAAGCATGAATGTAATTTTTATCTCTTTTTTTTCTTTATCTTTTTGGCCTAGACTGGTTATAATTATCAAATACTTAATAATTGTTTCCTTTTCTCTTTCTTTTGTTCCGTTTCTTTTTTCTTTTTTCCTTGACTTGTTAACAATTTTAAACGTTTAATGCAATTTTTTCTTTCTTTTTCGCTTTTTCCTTTTCTTTTTATTTTTTTTCTTCTTTGCTTTTTGATACGCGGCCTATTAACAAAATATTGTGCTTTTACAAGCTGTATTACTGGACGGAAACATGCACAAAATACAAACACAAAATTACACATTCGAGGTTGAAGGGTTAAACACTAAATTATCAATAATTTAACAACTTTAATTGATTAACTGCTTATGACGATAAGAATGTGAGTTTCTGCCAGCTGTTACTGTCGATTAAAAGTGCGGGGCCTGATTAGTGCCTAGGACTACAAAGTCTTGAAATAGGGCCCCATGTTCTAAGTACAAACAATCCTGTAATTTTTTCTGTTTTCCCTCACAAAAACAAGCGAAGTGACCGCTGACAGCTTGTGAAAGAACGTTTTGCCTAAGTCTTCATAATATCCGAAGGCCCTGAAAATTGTCATTTTTTTAAAGTTATAATTGTAGCTTTGTTCTTTGTAGAACTATAAATAAATTCTTGCTTTTACTTTTAACTTTCTTCTTGAAACTTTCATAATATACCGTTCATAATTTCTGCTTTTCCTAAACACTGGATTTTTGAATGAAATGTATTTGTTAGAAATGAAACGCATTATCAACAGTTGTTTTTTTGAAAGATGAAATGTGAGCAAATCGGACTGGAGGCAAGTACGACACGAAAACGTTTCAACATTTTTAGCATTGAATCTACTGCATTCAGTGAAGAAATATCAGCACATCTGTACCATTTGGACTGTTTGAGGAAGAAAAAAAAATCTCCTTTTACTGCTTAGTCAATGGCATCATAGCAAGGAGTATCATTAGTTCAATGAGATTTTAATGATTGTTAGAGGATTATTCGTCGTTCCTTGTCTTCGTGCATGCTTCCAGCTGTGTAGTTACTATTTTTGCTGTTGCTTGATATTTCTACTCAGATCAAAAAGCTCTAAGAAAAGTAATAGTTTAAGCCTGAAAATGTAATATACCTGTAATAAATCTCGTCTAGTATACGATTTTGATTTCTTATTGCCATAATACTGTAACATTTACTCCCTATTTAGTAACAAAAGCTTATAGACTTTAAATAGAATACATTTTAAAGTTTAATTATCTGTACGTTTGCAGTATGCTTGTACTCACTAAACATTTACCGATTGTAATTTTGTCTCCTTTAAAAAAAATTTTTTTAATCATTACTTACTATACGAACACGTACATTGAACAAATACATAAAAAATCGATTCACGGATACAGCTAGGTTAACATGCATCCAGGGTTGAAAAGGAAAGGCGGTATTATCTGTAATTTATAAATAACTATTTGATTAGGATTATAACAACGTGCAGCATATGCCACCTGTTATTCTAGAAATAAAATTTCTTTTTAGGTGATCTAAAATCCTTTCTGTTTTACGACCAGTTCTTTAAATCCGATCTCTTTCTCTTCGCTTTTTGATGATATCTTAGCCTTTTATCTTTCCAATTTTCTGCATCTGCATCTATGAATAAAATATATTTATCAAAAATGAAAAATATTGAAGCTGTCTTTTAAGACAGAAATTTGTTTTATTTATTTATTTGTTTACGTCTTATTAAATAAATTCCGGCAAAATTAACAAGCTTGACCAGAACCAAGTGAGTTTGTCTTTTGAAAATCGTTTCTGCGCATATTAATCTTTGAGTTTCCGGAAAATAGCAGTGGGACAAAATTTTCAAGACTTGAGTAAGCGTTCCGATTTATCTTCTTCCCGCCTTTCCTCAATTTTAGACTTTTTTCAGACATTGGGAAACGAGCATTAATTTTTATGTGTTTGATTTACGCATAAAAATTAATGAATGCAATATTTTTATGTTATGCAGTGGCTCTATTGTTTTCCATCCCGCAGCCTTTTGATAATATAACAACTGTTTATTTTGGCCCCAGCTCTCATGTTATAAAGAGAGAGCACAGTACTATTAACATTTCCTTAAAAATTTCAGATTATATACATGTATAAATCAATACATACAATTTGTTCAATTGTTGTTCTCTCTTAATTAATCATGCAAGATATGCGTATTGACAAATATTTTATTATTTAAAGACAGAGAGGGTGTTCATAAACGTCCTTATGGGTCTTTTTTTTTACAAACATGGGTCATAGATATGTACTTCCAACTGCAAAATTTCCTTAAAGGAGACGTTTTTAAATTTAAGAAATCAGTTTAGTAAAAATTATGAAATCTAATTTTTTATATTCCGCTTGGTCCTTAGAGTTATTTTTAGTAAACTTTTATAATATTCTTTGGAAAAAAATCCATCCATCAAAAGTTTGGCTTCCGTACAACAAAAGCTGACTGAGATATTTAATTTCAATGTTTGATATCTATTCAGGGGCCGTACCCAAATAGAAAACGAATTATTTGCATTAACTAAGAATGAAACATCAGTTAAGAAAAAGATTTCTGATGTTAACAGATTAAATGGAGAACAGATTATCGTGAAAATTATGGATTAGTATTTTTTTTTCCGAAAAAGATCTTATTCACATACTGCTACAGAATTCGTGTTCTAGAAAACAGTGGTAGGCTACTGGATTTGCAAATAGTGAATCCATAGTATTATTCGCATAAATTAAATGTGGAGAATATTTCCAAGAATTTATTACGAATATTAGATTATTATCCTAAAGTAACGTAACCGCATGCGAATATTATTAACGTATTTTTAATTTTTAAAATCTTTTAAACTATTTGTATGAAAATGCTTTCGGAAAATGTAAAAAATTATATATTAAAGTATGTTGAACACGATTAAATCTCAAAGAAATATCACTGAATGTTTTGGGAAAAATCCTTGACTCAGGATCTCGAATTTGTCTAATTTACTTTTTGACCGACCCCTGAAGGAAAGGAAAAAATGTGGCGAAATTCCCAAATTTTGAAATTAAATATCTCGGCCGATTTTTGGCCGTTTCAAACTTTCGCATTTTTTAATAATGAGTTTAAATATGTAATAAATATAACTTTAGGGACCGTGGAAAAAATTTGATTTCTTAATTTCTGCAACACTTACGTTTTAAATTTAAAAAAAAGCCGAAATGTGCATATTTGCATCATTTGAAACATTTTTGTGTTTGGAAGTATATGTCTGCGACCAGTGGCTAGGAAAATAAAGACCAGATAAAGACTTTTATGGACAAAGTGTATAATTACAACTGGTGCTTCAAAAGTCTTCATACTCCCATTTTAAGTGGTTATTTCATTAATATAACATCTGCTAAAAGAATGTTTTTATCACAGCATTATATTGGCATGCTAATACATAGCGCTTCTAAAAAGAAACCACCAATATCCTAGCATTCAGCGAGAAATCGCTAGGGTTTTGGGGAGAAATAATGATGAATAAATTAATCATATATAAAAGCATTTTTGAGTTGTTTGATGGTTTGGAGTCCTTTGACTTTTTATTAATTTTAATAATTTACTGATTCCCCCTTTTTTAAAGTATATCATATTATTTTATGAATTACATTCATCCGTTTCTTTATATTGCTATAACTATGAGGGGGATACAATGGCATTAATCAAAAAGTATCGTATAAATCCGGTTTGTTAAATGGACTTCTCAATACGAATTTATCACTTTGAAACTGTATAGTTTTTTGCTTTGAATGCAAGCTTTCAGTTTAGTAGTATGCGGATAGGTGAGCACTCACTCTAGTAACAAAACAGTTATGCCATTCCTTGCTTATCAGTATTTTCATATAATTTGTACAGAATTTTTGTACAGTGCCTACAGAACATATATTTTGAGCGGCATAAGTGATTGTGACACATGATGTGCAATTTAGAAGATTTATTTCGCGATTAATAATTTATTTACTCATCACTTATTTCGTATTTAATAATTTAATGTAAGACTGCTGTAAAAGATTCTTTGCGTTCCTTTTCAAGTTAAGTATTATGAATAAAAATGAAAATAGTACTTTATCCTATATTAATTTAAACCTAGCTCTTAAAATAAATATGCATAATTTACGTGCATATAAAATTGAAACATTAGCTTATGATTTAGGAATTGATTTAAGAAATACGAAAATATTAATGTAGTTCAGTAACAAAAAACAACATTTAAATTATATAATTTAAAATAGCTTTTACAAAATAAGCTGTCACAACTGTCACAGAATAGGGTAAGACAGCCTAATCAAGAATAATGCTTTTAAGAGGGAATACTAAGGCATTTTAGCAGCACAAAATGTAAATTAGTTAAAAGAAATGTTTTAAATAAAAATATTAAAAGGTGTAAAATGCTTGAAATGGCTGAAGAATATAAGCACATATAGATAGATAAACATAATTTTCAATTAGTTTTATGAGGTCAAATGTTCACTATTACAAATAAAGTCTTTCAAATCTAATTATTAATAATTCTATTTAAATTATTTATGTTTCTGCGAAGATTTCATAGATTACCTCTTAATTTTTTTGCCTGAAATACTAACTAATTGAAAAACGAAGTATTTTAACGGCAACTTACATTTTTCATATTTTATAAATTTAGTTATTAATATCTGATCGAATGCACAATTTTTTATGATTAAAAGCAAACAAAAAGTGAATAATGTAATTTTCTGAACTAATTAAAACTTAAAATTTCTGTGATATTATAAAGCCTGACTATTTCTCCTGAATACTTGAGACTCCTCAGTTTTTGGTGAAAAAAGTTGATTTTTCATGCGTTATTTTAATTCAAACAAAAGTTCAAGAAATTTCAGAAAATTTGGATAAATTTAATTTTTTCAAATTTTTAGAAGGCACGTCTTTATTTTTCCCGCAGTAGCCAAACATCTTGCTAATTTAAATAGCAACAATGCTTTCTTTTACATAATGAATATGGAAAGAAATCATTTATATTTTACACTGATTTCTTTTATTTTATATAAGGTATTTAACGTTTCTAACACTATGAATACTTGTTGTAATACCATAAATACAAATAAGATTCCCCTATTTTCAGTCATGTACATAAGTTAAAGGAATTGCCAGTACGGCACTGAATTCTCCCTGCAACCTCAGAGATTATTTATCCGTATCTATATAAAAGATTAACTACAGACGGCTGTTTGCATGCGTTTTCTTAACGTCTTGCATTGAGCATCTCGGACCCTATTTTCAGTCATGTGTATATGTTAAAGGAATTGCCAGTACACGCATAAGAAACTATCCCATTAACTAATATACAAATATTGTCTGAGAAGATTTGTGGAAGTTTTATCAATGCAACAGCAAAGGTCGAGTAGTATACTGCTTGCCGACGAATCACGTCTTATCTGGAGAGCATCTCTTCATCTAGTGAATCCTAGAGACGGGCTTCAAATGCGTTGAATTCATTGAAAATTATCATCGGAGTCTTTGGGTTGAGTAGGATTATATCAATGTCGTTTGAGGATCTGCATGTGTTTTCAACGTTATTACCACCCACTGTTAAGGCAGATATCACCTTACATCAGTATATGAGGCTTTTTCATTTTGCCAATTTAGATTTTACCCCCTTCCAACAGACGACAGTTCTCATCTTCATCGTAATTCAGCAACACTGGAATCCGAGCATATAATTCACAGACCTAGCTATTCTACTCACTAAGCTTCAGTCTTGCCCTTGGTCGTTCATAATCCACCTTCATAAACCACTGCGCAATTTTAAGTGACGCTTCTTCAGAAATTGGATTTCTCATCCTAAGAAATTCCTGACAATATTTTAACAGAATGCAGATCTCTGTGTATCGTATATAGGCGTTCGAGATCATCACATTCTAAATTAAATATTTACAATATTACCAAGCGATGTAATGTTGGACACTTCGAACCCATTTCTTTTCTCGATCAGTAAATGCATTTTTATGTTTTTGCCTGTACGAGATTTTTTATTCTCTTGAGCTAGTTTCCCAAGGATTCATGAGACAGGCTATCCTAAGTGTAGCAGTTCTTTTAACTTATGGACATGGGTGTATATTACATAGCATGAGTACTGTATGTGTTGAACATACCAGATGCATAAAAAGTAATTATAGTAGTTTAAAATTTTACAAGAGCAGTTTACAAATCGAAAATATATACTGCTGTTTGTTTATGATTCTGTTTGTTTTACGCATTATATTCCTCAAATTTCCTGCTTTTTTAGTACAAGTGAAATTTCGGCTTTAAATAACAATGCTAAAGGATTTATACTGTAATTAATCAGTTTTTGCTTTAGACAATAATGTTTAAGAATTGTAAGTACCATTTCCGTACTTATTCTTTTCGATGCAGAGAAGAACACTGCGAACCTTATTTTTATGCCTTTTTCATATAAATGATTTTTCATTATTACATTTTTAATATTTTATAATAACTCAAAGTAATATACATATATCATGATTCATCTGTGAAGTTAAATTCAGTTACGCTATGGAATTATGCAATCAAATTACGCAATCAGTTATGTTACGGAGGCTCGATGGGGACTTTTTATGGTCTCCGAGACTTTTTTCCGCATAAAACACGCTTAAATGCACTCCTGAAATCTGGACTGAAAATTGTGTAAATAATGGGATTGAGCATGGAGTTTACGTAGCCCAACCACAAGAAGATAGAGAACATGTAAGGATTAGGTTCCCATTCATCACTGAGAAGTGCCATTGAAAGAGCCATCACGAAGAAGGGCAGCCAACAGATGACGAATGCTCCAGTTATGATGGCCAGTGTTTTGGCAGCCTTTCTCTCACGTTTCGCTTCCGTATTTTCTCTAGTGGTCTTCTTCTTCATTTTCATCGGAGTCTGAAAATATATTTGAAAAACTCGTTTAAAATTTCAATATTTTTATGAATTTTGTTAAAAATTTAAAAGATTATAGGCAGTTTTTTTAAGGAAATCAAAGGAAAAACCCATTGATAAAGCAAACTTCAAATTTTATGAAATCTAATTGCAAAAGTGAAACGAAGGAACAGAAATAATTCTGGTAAAATCTGTGCAATTATTTTTAATAAGCTGAATAAAAAACGATTTTTTACTTTCCCTCTAATTCTTTGGTATAATGGAATAAACCTGAAAAACTGCTTTTACGTTACTAAATACTTATTGCAGTATTCGAATCATTAGTTATTACACTCAGTAATTTAAGCCAGAGTCGGTTTATTCACCTTAATCAAGATTATTTGCTCGAAAGAAGGCATCAGTATTTTATCAACTGTTTTTATCTCTTTAGACATATCTCAATAATAAAACCGAGCAATGGTTAGAAGGATTATGCGAGACCAACTTAGCATTTTATGATCAAAAAAACTTTTCTTAGATAAAACTACATTCTCTAAACGTAAAAAATTTCACTAGAGCTTTTCAAAGCAAACGATTTTCTAATTATGAAAATAATAATGTAAGCTTTGGAAAGTTTAAAGCTGCTGATAAACGCTGCGAACTTTTTGTTAAAAATAATTTCATAACTGTGCTTTGAATAAGTGAAGCTTAATAATGAAAAATTCATATTTATAATTACAAATGTAGTCTTGAATGAAAAAATGTGTAAATTATAACTGCAAATTATTTACATTTAAAAATTAGTTATATTCATTTGAGTACTTCTCTTGACAAGATCTGGAAGGAGGTGGAAATCCCGATGTTCCTTCCCATCTGTGCTTGTGCATGTACCCAGGAAAACTTTGGCTCTAGAGCGAACTAGAGTGATGCTGAAAATTAAGAGAATTTTCAAATTTGATTGATTATACTAAAAATGATGGACGGATTTTAATGAAATTTGGTATGGATAAAGGATGATATAATAAAAATAATAGCAAAAAATTAAAAAACTTTTAAGAGTGTGGGATACACGCATGATTGTACGGGAGGCTACTCGGTGCAGGAAGGTCTAAAAGAGAATCGCGAGATTGAACATTAAAGAAGGCTAATAGGAGTTATGATTTCCTCTAACAGTCATCCAACTCCCCCCAAATGACTTTACACTGGAAATGAAGCAGTTTATCAGTCTCTAAATGAGTCCGTCTCTCTCCTTGTAGAAAAGCTGTTTTCAGATTCTTCAGGGAAAAGCGAATTACAATTACCCTCTGTCATTCAGTCAGTCTGGGTTAGCCCTATGTGGGCGAGCGTTTTTTACAATTCGTTAATATTTTTACTTTACAGAAAAGTCATTCAGTCAGTCTGGGTTAGCCCTATGTGGGCGAGCGTTTTTTACAATTCGTTAATATTTTTACTTTACAGAAAAGTCATTCAGTCAGTCTGGGTTAGCCCTATGTGGGCGAGCGTTTTTATCAATGAAACCGAAGTAAGGGCGAAATGCAGCCCTGAAAATGCGAACATAGGGCTCTAAGATTCCTTCCTTGTACCTTGCAGTATACGGTATATATCGTCACAAAGCCGCTGTCAAAGACATGAATGTCTATATACCCTGAAGCTTACTCAGAGCTTACTCTGTTGGGAAGAGCCTTCGTTGACAATCTGTGTCAGTTGAAGCACAATAGAGTCCCTGTTCTGCCTACAATTCATCGGAAACAACGCCGATCAGTCTCTTAGGAAACTGTGCTCGAACCGCAGTTATGTCTTCTAGAGAAAGACTGTGGGTTCTGATTCTCTGCGCCATGGTTCGAGCTGAAATCTGTTGAGGAGAGCCTTGGTTGACGATCTGTGTCAGCTGAAGCACAGAAGAGTCCCTGTTCTGCCGTACAATTCGTCGGAGACGAAGCCGATCACTCTCTTGAAAAACTGTGCCCGAACCGCAGTTACGTCTTCTAGAGAATGATTGTGGGTTCCGATTCCAAATTTTGAAAACCTTTGATATGGCTGCTTTTGAGAACCTAGTGAGATTTGCTGTCTTCGAAATCGAGGCCCCTGCTAAACAGGTACCAACAATAAGCCCTTTTTCAAATGGTGAAAGATCTGTCGATTTTTCCAGTTTACTTCTTTCATCGTGAAAAGCACTCTTACATCTTACTTAGACTACCATTCTAACAACATGTAATCCACGTCATAAAAAAATTTGAATACTTCATCTCTAGCACGCATTCAAAGGAGAAAATCTCAAAGTTTCTAATACATTGACCAGTGTATGTAATATATTATAGAACACCAAGTCAAAAAAAAAGGGAGCAGTTTTGTATCTCTCGTTCTAATAGGCCGATTGACGAAATTCAACTTGCGTTTTTTAAGTCTTAAAAAATTGAATTTCGTATATGTTTATTACTATAGCTTTTTTATTGAACTTTCTTGATTCCTTTTTTCAAAATTAAAAAATTTGGTTCAAGCCAAGTAAAAGATGCAGATTTTTGTAATTTAATTTTTAAATTTGTATTTTAAAATAATTTTTATAAATTTTTTGAAAATTTTTTTTATTATAAACTATGAAATTTTTACCATCATCTTAAAGTAGATATATTTCTAAGCATAATAGAGCAGATTACAGAACAGATGGAGAGAGAGCTTATAGATTTTTGAATACATTAAAAAATAGGAAAAGAGTTAAGTTAAGCCATTCCGGACATGCCATTCCGGATTGGAGACATGATGCCAACAGATTCTAGAGGCATAGCAGAAAAATTTAATAAACAGTTCCTGAATAAATATAGCCACAAACCCCCAGAGATGGCGCAATGAAAATGGCAAAAGAGCGACTAATGCCCCAACTGACCCTGAAAAGATCATTAATGATAACTTCTCAAAACAGGAATTAAAAGAAGGCACAAAAAACTTAAAGGTGAAGAGGCAACCGAGTTCAGAAAATATATTTCCAAAGTTTTTAAAATATCTGAGACCTATGGCCCCAAACATCCTTTTGTCAATCTACAATATATTTTTGGAATGGGAACATTAATATTCCATCTGATTGAGTCAATGGTTATACCTGTCTATAAAAAGATAAACAAATAAAGGACTTTGACTAACATAGACTTATATCTATGCCTTCAATATTGGCAAAACCGTTTGAATGAATGCTGACTACTAGACTGAAATATTTCCTGGAAACTGCTGAAATCATAGAGGAGGAACAGGCTGGTTTTAAAAAATCAGGCTTTAATTCTAAGAAAAACACCTTGGCAGTATTTGTGGTTTTCCAGGGATACTATTTATAGGAAAAATTGCTAAGCATATCAGGAGAACAAAAAATAGAAGAAAAATTGCTGGACTGGATTGAAATATTTCTAACTCAGAGATGAATTAAGACTAGTTGGAACAATATAGAAATCAAATGCAGGCAGTATAAAATCAGCCTTCAGCAGGGTTCAGTGAGTAGCCCCATACTTTTCAACATTTATGCTGCTGATCTCATCAAGATATTGAAAGAACTTGGGTATATCCAAGTGAGCATGTTTTCGGATGACTTGATGATATGGATAGAAACTAGTAACTGTCGAAACTATTAAAGACAGAAACAGCAATCGCCTGGGTTGGTTTCCAGGACAAACTATCAGCAGTTATTAACCGCTGTGCCACTAGCGGTTAATAACTGCTGATAATAAATAATTTTTAGAAATTTTACACATTATACTTAAAATGAAGAGCCAGGTTATTAGATTTGTAAACTATCTCATGTTACTTAATCAGTTATTATGATTCAAGTCTTTATTATTACTTCTCCTTTTTGTATTCCTCCCCAGAATTCAAATTAGCTTTATGCGTACTTAAGCTGAGAAGTTTGAATCATTAGTTAAAAGAGCTTCTGGCAATCGCGTCTTGCTGTTAGTATTTTTCGCCAACTCTGTTTAAAAATTATATTCCGGTTTAGCATTCTAACTAGCAGATGTTTTAAAAACGCGCCGGTGAAAATGTATGAGCCTGCTAATTCTATTTACTGTGTAGTCTTAGACTACGTTACCGAAGTTCGACTTTAATTATCGAAAATACCAACAAATGGAAACTTCGTCTACAGCACAAACTGTGGTTTTATGTTCAAGATGAAAGTAGAATAAAATGGTTATTTGAACCTTCTTCTGTATTTTGTGAGTTGTTTAGACTTGGCAATATCTCGCTATCTGTCTAGCAGGGTTTGCAGGATTTTAAGTCTAGTTTCCAATTATAATAGCAACAATATACATTTTAATTTACTATTTGATTCGAAAATATTTAAAGTAATATTATATTCTCAGGTACAAACATGAGTTCCGTTAACATGCTAATTTTTAAACTACCAACTCGTAGTGCAAATAAACTTTCTGTAGCATTTCCTATTATTGTATTCACTTGGTGTTTCTGATAGTTAAGTTACAGACGGTACGGTTATCTTCTTGCGTTATTCACTACGGAAAGATTAAGCAGGTGTTTAGATTAAGTGACATTTGATTTATGTTACAAGCTGAAGTGCCAAAACAATGCTACAGTTTTGAATGTTTTGTTGATTAGCTGACTTAAATAGCTGAGAATTAGGCAGACAATTTTTTAATCTTGCATTATTCACTTGGAATTCGTTGTACTGCACGATAATCGATCTTCCCACCCGTCAATAACTACTTTGTTGAATCGTTCTATCCTGAAAATAAATATGCATACTTAGTGAACTCGAGTGTTCAATTTGCTTTCTCGCGATTATTTTTGGTTCACAAAACTCATGTGTCTTTCCAAAGGGAAGCTGTTCTTACCATGGAAAAGATAAAAGGAATGCGACATTTTACTCTGCCAAAAAACAGACATTTACAAGCCTTCTCTTTAATTACCTGTTGAATTTGTAATAAGACAGGAAGTTACATCAATATAAACTAATGCATTAATAAACAGAAATGCTTCTATTTATTAATGCACTCTGATAACATAATTGTCAAACTGTGAATGTAAACTATTACTTCGAATACTTGAACCTCAATTGGCCGGAACGATTTTTCGCAACTTGAAATTCAAAGGTAAGTCAGTGAATATCGAAACATACTAGTCGAAATTGATACTGATTCAAAGTCCAAATTTTAATGTATTTTTTGAGAGCTGTGTTCCCTCAATTTTGGCATATTGAAACTTGGATACATTTGGATTTATTATTCATTTTTTCCATAAAAGCGAAAATCTGTTGTACGATAAACCTATGCTACATAACGCGTAGTTTGAAACTAAGTATTAACAATATAAACTAAATTTAAGAGTTTGACGGCTTTGATCATATCTCGTTTTTAGTAAAAATATAAGAAATATAAATTTTATATTAACCTTTTTACAAACAATGTTTCAAATAGCTAGCTTTTCTTCATATTATTATAGGTAATTAAAAAAACATACTCTTATATATAACAATATGTTATTATCAAAATTCTAGTCTTCAAATTTATATGACTTAAAACATTTGTACTGAGATTAATATCGGATTACTAGGTGGGACTGGATAAACGTTGGATTCTTTTAACCAAAAATGTTTGGGAGGTGCTTTATTCCTCTACCATTGTATAAGCACGTTTGAACTTAACTATAGCCATTTGGGTTTTACTTTAAGCTTAATTAAAAATGTCGGCAAAATGAAAAGAAGGCTCCTGAAAGATGCAACTAAGTGAATTTAAACTAAAATTTTAAAAGATTTGATAAGAATACAAAATTTATAGAAATAGAACTGTCGAAACATTTTTGTGTCACTATTGAATATTATTGAAAATTACTGCGTCAAAATTGTAAGCAAATAATTCTGACAGAAATAAATTAGAAGATAAAACATCAGTGTGCCGAAAATCGCGTCACAAAAATTGCGTGTTCAAGGAGAAATACATAGAGGTTCAATTCATATTTTGTTGAGGTTTTTTACTTAGCGCAATACGTCAAATATGCCAACAAATGGGCCTGCCTATATTAGGGAAAAATATAGAAGAAATAACATGGCGAAGGGTGACTGTTTTTTCACCGAAGGGCTGTATAAATTTCGTCATGTCTCAACCCAAATTCAATGGAGATTCATGAATTTATCCAAAAAATATACCGATATCAGCAAACAAATATTTCAGTGTTGATAAAATTACTCTTTTCTTTCTTCTCATACCTTTAAAATGCCTAAACTCTAAAGATGTTTTCAATATCAGGGACAAAATCGCTTCAAAATCGCTCTCACAAGTTGCAAATGAAACGGAAGGCGACAACTTTACTCATTACAATGTTGCAGAAAACAAGCTGTTTCAAAAGTGAGCGAAGTACACTGGTGTGCAAAAATTAAGGACGAGACGGTTTTTTCAATATAACTTTGTACAAAAGCTTTCCAAATCAACACATTTAATACCGTAAGATCCTCAATACGTAAGGACATGAGTAATGTAAGCAACACTTACTAAAAGAGAAATCAGAGGGATAAAAAGAAGCTTTATTGAAAAAGTAGCATGGAGCGCAATGCGACTGAAGGCCGAAACATCCCTGTGATGGGTGTCCAGCAAGAAACATCCGGTCTTTAATAGGGGATATGATCTCCCCTGACTGCTAGGCAGGTTTCACATCATTTGTGCATGCTGGATATGTGGTTGTTAATGAGCTGTTGAGACACTGCTGCTCGTTCCTCTTGTAGCACCAATCGCAGTTTCGGAATCGTTACTGGCGATAAGTTACGTGCTGCCACGGGTCTCCCTAGTAAGTTCCGTACATGCTTGACGGGATTTAGATCCAGAGACCTTGCCGACCAATCCATGTGTTCAATATCTTCACTCTCCAACAGCTCTTCGACAGTAACTGTGCGATGAGGTGGAGCGTTGTCGTCCATGAAGAGGAACTGAGGACCCATAGCCCTTGTGAAAAGACGCATGTAAGGAAGAAGAACCTCGTTACAATAGCAGTCCCAGGTGACGAACCTCCTTGGGAGATATGAAGGTCGGTCCGGCTACCAAGCATTATGTCTGCTCGAACGAGAACTCCGCGACCTCCAAAACAGTCCCTTTTGATGATGTTGAAGGGGTTATTGCGTGTTCCCCGCTCTGTCCAGATGTGTATGTGTCTAGAATCGCAACTCAGACTAAATCTGCTCTCATCTGTAAAGAGTACTCGTCCCCATTCATTGTCTCTCCAATTCCGGTGTTCCCGGCACCACAGAGAACGCCTTCTCCGATGGGCAGGCGTTAGAGGTACACACCGTACAGGGCGTCGTGCAAACAGACCACCACCGTGCAGTCTTCTGGCCACGGTAAAACGCGATATCGGTCGTCCAGTCGCCTGTGTCGTGTGTCTAGCGATTTCTCCCGCTGTCTGCCGCCTGTTTCTTCTGGCCTGTAAGGCAATATACCGGTCATCTGCGGGTGTGGTTCCTCGTGGACGACCACTACTAAACCCCCGGATAGCTGTTCCTGTAGTTTGAAATTGTCTCCAAAGTCGTGAAACGATGCTGTGAGCAATTCCGAACTCTGCAGCCACACTTGTCACACTACGGCCTTCCTCCAACTTCCCAATGATTCGACCTCGGGTAAAAGCATCCAGATGTCGTCTAACAGATTGATTATTCGCCATTTCTCGCTGAGGCAGCAACTCGGTGTGACTTTAACTGCTATACGGCGTGCAATCTCTTTGCCAGAAATACTGATCTTACACCGACAACATGCTTTATACTACTCAGACACTCCCCCATTACGTCTACCTGCATATCTGCGCATGTGCTACCGTACATCACCTTACTTAATCTCCTGATTGGTCTTTCTGTCCGCTCTGCCTCTTCGTTCAGCTGATATGCTAATTTTTCGACTTCGTCCTTAATTTTTGCACACCAGTGTATATAACGAGCAGAAGAGAGAGGATGATTGCGGGTATATCTACAGAATGCCTCAAGAAAATTGTAAAGGCAGTCGTTTCATACTTAAAAATCGTTATTTTATTTTCTTAAGAAGATAAAATATTTATTTATTTAAATAATTGTTTATTTATTTTCATTTAATTATTCGCATAAAATTTAGTCTTTCTTATGTTAAGCTATTTGGTTTTTATGATTTAAAATATGAAACATTTGAACTTTTTCGGAAATATGTATAATATTTTAACAAACTAAATGTAGGATGATTAAACTGAGTAAAGCAATGGCACAATGATGAAACCATGGGGAATTGTTTTCATGCATATCATTGTAAATTAAAATGTCGATAATACAACTTTACGGTATTTTCTCTTTTAATGCAGACTGCAGTTTTGAAAGACATCGTGACGCATACTGAGTGACAAAGCATTATTTAGAAAGAAATATTATTCAGATAAATAAAATACAATTAATAAATAGATATGTGTATATGAATATATATATATAAACAATATATATAAACAATTCACAATAAGTTATAATAAGAAAACTTTCCATATACCGTCTTCAAGAAACAGAATTTCAATTTAAAATGAATTTAAAATTCAATTTAAAATTTGAATATATATATGTAGTAAAAAAACAAGAAGAAAAACTTCAAAATTAATGAATTTTAAAATTTATTTAATAGGACTAAAAAGTAAAATCCTGCGCTATTGCTGTAAATATAATATTTAATTTAATAAAGTAATAGAGAATATAAATGAAAAGTATCACTTTGGAGACTCGAAATGAAATTTAGAAAGTAAATGTGCCCTATTCTGGTAATAATTAATTGGAATTTGTAAACAAATACACTGGAATTGCCAATTAAAATGTAAAATAAAAGAATAAAACAAGAATATAATTTCTGATTCCATAGAAAGAGCTCCACGTATGAAGGGGTTTTAGAACCTCTCCATACAACCATCACAATTCATGATAAGCCCGGTTCATCATCTCGCATATCTGAACAAATTCCTTTCCAATTTTACATTTCTATTCAGTTTTAGAATATCCGCATTACATCTTACCAATTCAGATATGTGAAATAATTCGACGATGCGCGGATAGACTATTAATTACAAATAAATTCAAAATTAAACGTAGCAGTCATACAGAACAATAGTTAAAATTTAAAAAAAGAAAAATTGAAATAAAAACAAGATGCAAATGAAAAGAAAGAAATAAACGAATTTGTCATAAAAACCTAAGAAAAAAATGATAAATAAAGGTCAAAATTAATTTTAAACTCTCCTTA
This sequence comes from Stegodyphus mimosarum, assembly GCA_000611955.2. Classification (NCBI taxonomy): domain Eukaryota; kingdom Metazoa; phylum Arthropoda; class Arachnida; order Araneae; family Eresidae; genus Stegodyphus; species Stegodyphus mimosarum. The sequence goes on along the minus strand of KK112824.1, from coordinate 44,285 downwards.
CATTTTACCCTAACAAAAGAAATTTCAAAATGACGTCATCACAGAAACAAGCATAAGACTCTAAGGGTTGCCGTGAATTAGGCAGGGAGGAGTCCATTGTACTGTTATTTTATAACTGCAACTATTCGGTTGGAACTGAGAATAGAAGGGATTGCCACTGGCACGAATTTTCTTTCAGTGTAGCAATACAGTAAAAAGGACAGAAAATAGTTGTAAAAACTTAATTCTAAGAATCGCAAAAATTAAGAAATGCTGAGTAAAACTAATTTTTAGAATTAATTCTGGCTGAAAATCAATCCAAAGGGGAAAAAATTACAACTAATAACGATGGTAGCCAGAATATTTGCAGAAAATATTTTATACATTTCAATTACAAAATGTCTTCAAAGGACTCATTTCTTATCCTCCTTAGTGTTTAAGGTAAGCTTATTATTACCTGTTAATTTAAAGATTAGGTTAAATATTTAACACCAGCTTTTTTATGATAATAATTAATAAAATTTGTAGGTATGCTATTTTATTTAAGTACATTGTAAGGTTTTAGTTTAAATTAACAAAGTTTTATGTTAATTTCTCTTTCATGTGACCTCTTATTTCAACTTCCCGTTAGAATGAGCGCGCGATTCAGCTTTATGCTAATTTGAGGTGGAGCCAAGTTTTGTATTTAAAGATTAGCGAGGAACTTCTCAGAGTGAGAGAGCTTTTAGTCTCAGATCACTTCGGCTCTGTTCGACGTTCGCCTGACAAGCTAGTATTTAAGTTCTAAGCCTTAGCGCTGTTACTCTAATACTTATTGAAGTAATCTAAGTGCGTTAGTATTAGCCAAATCTTGCTACGCATCATTGGTAGTTTAGAATAGAGGCCAACCTCGCGTTTAAAGCTCTGAGAGCAACGACTACTTAATTTCCTACTCAACTTTATTTTAAATTATTTGATTGTTCAGTTTGGACCCAACTGCGGTCATTATTTTCTGTTATCCCTTCCGAGTTGGGAAGTGGCTGTAAATAGTGGTTTAATAAAAGGGGAATTTTAAACCCTTCTTACTTGCAGTTATTCTACCACTTACACAGAACATAGCTGCATTCATCTCCCTGTTCGAGACCAGGACTTTGACACTGTTACGACAATGTTCGCTAAAAGTATGCACAGAACACCCAGTCCCGATAACTTGTATAAGCTTCTTTTTTTTTAAGTCGTCAATTTGGGCTTATATTTTTTAAAAAAATATTAAGTTGGTTGAGTATGGTGTTACCTATAATTTTCCTAGAGATATTGGAGTTTCAGCCGCCCAGACGGTATAGTGGTTATGGTAGCCTCACTGCGATACTAAAGGGCCCAGGTTCGAATCCCAGAGGAGGCATAGATGTAAAACTGTCCCTCCCTTCATAGGAGGTAGCTGTGGCCGCCCTCTTAGATGCCTTCACAATGAAATGGGCATCACTTCTGGCCTTAGTAGTGGCCAATACCGTTCTAGGCAAGTGCCCGCCATTCATATAAAAAAGTGATATATTGGAGTTCTAGATAATAAGTTTAATTGTAGAAAAACTAAAGATTCTTCTTTCTGTCAAAAAGTTTAATTGTTTATGATTAATGATACGAAGATCGAGGTATTCTATTTTTGGCTGATTCTTACTGGTGTTATTAATTTTTAAGCAAGAAGGTTATATTTGGAATTTTTCTATGGTATCTTAATTATTAAAAGTAATTGTCTCTTCTATATACCTTTTTGGTGTTTGTAAAAAGTTTTAAATTTGTTTGGTCAAGGGATTGTTGAATCTTAAATTCTTTAATAAAGAGGTAAGGGTTAGAAAGTTAGGTCGTGCTCATAGGAGCACATTTATTTGTTTAAAAATGGTGTTATTGAGTTTAACATAGTTGTTAAACAATGCGCATTTCAGGTAACTATTCAATTTATCTATTGTAATTATTGAAAGCAATTCCGGAAACAAGTTAAAAAGCTGGTAAGAGACTATTGTAAATTTCGTGTAAGGATAATGTAATATACAAATTCTCAAAGTTATAACATTTAGTTTGTTCAGTTTCTAGTTCTTTGATAGTAGAAATGATTGTTGAGTACTATAAATACTCCATCAAAAATTGTGTTGTTTTCTAGTAAAGTTAAAAATCAAGTCATAAACTTTTTAAGTTGTTGTGCAAATAAGAAGTCAATGTTCTTCTTATAATTTTTAGTTCCATTGGCAATAAATCTGAATTTAAGTGGTGTTTACGAGCGTTAAAGGTTAGAGAATTTATTGTTTTCATTGGGAACTGAAATTTTAAGTTTACAGTGAAAAGCATTCATCTTGTTAATAATGAAGATATCTATTTCAATATTTTTTTTTGTAAATAACGGATTGATTCATTATCTATTAATTGGTGGCAAATGTTTTTTCAAATAATCCTGAAATTATTACTTGCTTTATCTACTTTAGTGATAGTAAATTTCGGTTCAAAAGCTTAAAATTTGTTCCGAAAGCTTTGCTCTCAAAGATTGAAATTAGTTTATTTCTTTCTTTCCATCTGCATCTCGTTTTTATTTCAATTTTTCTTTTTTAAAATTTTAACCATTGTTCTGTATGACTCCTATGTTTATTTTTGAGTTTATTTGTAATTAATAGTCTATTCGTGCATCGTGAAATTATCTCACATATCTGAATTGGTAAAATGTAATTTGGATATTCTAAAACTCAATAGAAATATAAAACTGAAAAGGGTTTTGTTCAGATATGCGAGGTGACGAAGCGCGCTTATCATGAATTTTTGATGGTTGTATGGAGAGGTTCCAGTTCTGCTTGATAAGTCGTGTTCTTTTTACGGAATCAGAAATAAGGCTGTTGTTTTATTCTTTTATTTTGCATTTTAATTGACAATTCCAGTGTATTTATTTACAAATTCCAATTAATTATTACCACAGTAGAGCACATTTGCTTTCTAAATTTCACTTTGAATTTCTAGGAGATAATTTTCATTTATATTCTCTATTACTTTATATACATATATGAAAAATCATGATTAAAGTGCGTGTGCTAATGAACTGGGTACTTACGGAAAATCCCGTCGACCACAAGAGACGGCGCCAATCGCGTCAAACTCTCGAACCACGTTCCGTTTCGAATTGATACTCGCTTCGCACAAGCCTTAACGTTGCAAAGCCATTGCTTCTCAGTTTTTAAATAAAGCGCCATATCGGGGCCATTAACACATTTCTTTGAGGTCGGTAAGATTCCATAAGTTTGGAAATATTCAACAGCATGTTCTTCTGTAGGAGGCAGGTCCCAAATTTTATTTATTTTTTTTTTCGAAAATACGTGATAGAGGGAAAAAAAGGAGTCTTTACACAAGAATAATAATTAACACCTGTAATCAAGGTTACACCAAACCGAGCGTGTTTGAAGAAGACTCTTCCATTTTTGGTTAAAAATCGCGTAGTTTTGCGTCTTTTCTTTAACAGGCAAAAATGGTCGACGGATTTTTACGTAAGTACCATGAAGGGATAAAAATTTTTAAAATACGAATTTGAAGAAATATAATTCAGTCACTAACTCAAATAATTAAAGTAAAATTCTAAAAGGAAAAAAAAGTATTTGAAAATAACAACTGTGATTGAAAAATATATACAAAAAAGGAAAAAAACCGATATTCCCTTTCTCTATCTCGCGCAGAATGAAAGGGAAAGTGAAATAGATTTCTCTAAATTTAGTGGCTCAAAGTAAAGAAACTGCGCCAAGGCAAATTTTCGAATTACTGATGAAATCTTACATCATTTTCACAACTTTCACTCAGTTTTTAGGCATAATTTGTGCCGTAGTAAAACAATTGCCACGTGACTTCAGGAAAAGTTCGATTTGTGTCAAAATGTATATGTTAGAACAGCGATACGTATAAACCTTACATAGTATATATACCGTAAGTCGTGTAAGACATGAGAAAAGCAAATTTAATTTCGTCAATATGTCCATGTGGAACGGGAGATATAAAACTGTTAAGCTGTTCCCTTTTTTTTGACTGTGTATATTGCATATATTTTCTTTTTTAATGTAATATTTGTTGTTCTGTAATACATTTTTAAGTATTGGGTTGGCAACTAAGTAATTGCGGATTTCCCTCATAGATGGCTTCAGTTGAATTTTTAGGTTTGCAGACGTAGTACAAATGTAAAACACATTTTGTTATTTGATAGTTGGTAATTCAGCTGTGAATCAGTAAAAAAAGTTTTTTGATCGGTTGCGTAGTTTTCTTTTGGCGTTCGTTGAAAAATGGAATCAAAAGGAA
>KK112824.1:26403-39366 GCA_000611955.2 Stegodyphus mimosarum | reverse complement strand
AATTCTGATGTCTACATTGAACAACTAACGAAATTAAACAATGCAGTTGAAGAAAAGCGGCCCGAATTGACAAATCGAAAAGGTGTTGTATTCCATCATGACAATGCAAGGCCACACACATCTTTGGTCCCTCGGCAAAAATTATTGGAGCTTGGTTGGGATGTTTTGCCACATCCACCATATAGTCCTGACCTTGCACCATCTGATTACTTTTGTTTCGATCTTTACAAAACTTCTTGAATGGTAAAAATTTCAATAATGATGATGATGTCAAATCGTACCTGATTCAGTTTTTTGCTAATAAAAACCAGAAGTTTTATGAACGTGGGATTATGATGTTGCCTGAAAGATGGCAAAAGGTCATTGATCAAAATGGGCAATACATTACAGAACAAAGTTATTTAGTTCCATGAAAAATTGTCTTTGATTTTCTAAAAAAAATCCGCAATTACTTAGTTGCCAACCCAATAATATGAAATCAACATCGGCAATATGAAAATTATTTAAATATTAAAAATAATCTAACAATCATAACAGATTTTATAAAATAAAAAAATGCTCTTTAATATGATATTCTCGCAATGTCTGACAAGTCACTGAAAAGTTGTATCATCATTGTCTCTGGCCATCTACCGTCAGTCAGCTAATGAGAATCTTTCATTTTGTGATCAATCTTCATTTATCAATCCATATTTTCCCTTCGTCAAATATTTGAAAGGTGTAGCAAACAAAGAAGTTTGCACCGTTCAGAAAAAAACGATACTTTGAAAGGGCAATGTCGAGAATATACCCTAGATATTTCAAAACATTTTTTATCAAGCATCAATAACGTTTGTTTCTCCGCTTTTGTAATTACGCGGCTTAATATCATCGTAGAATAATTTCATGAAACCAAATTTTTTGCTACTACGTTGACTTTTGCTTAGATTTTCTGTTGCAGTCACAGCAACTGCTGTCTGTTGAAATCAGAATTAACGTCTAGCCCGATGCCAACAATTTATTATAGAGTATACCTTCTATATTCCACAAAATGCGTAGTTGGAGCATTTTGGAGGGAATTTCGTGTTTCAGTACCAATGCTGTTGCTTCATAGAAATTTACTGATTATTTTCTGCTTTTAGGATTGTAGTAACATAACCCCTTTCCTTCTTAGTCACGATTTTCCAGACGAAAGAATATTCTGCTGAACAGATTCCAAAGCTTCACGACATGCTAGTCATTGTTCTTCTGTCTTAGTTCATGTGGCACGCACTTTCCTTCTTTCTGAATTTTCCCTAAGCATGCAAACAACTGAAAGTAGTTTGTTGAGCTACAAGTCACAAAGTTCTTTTTGCGTCTGAAGTTCTTTGTGAGCAAACTTCCTCGGGCTGTCTCTGTCTTTACGGTTTCCTCTCACGAAAACTGCAATCTCGTTTTCTCAGCATTTCGTATATGCATATATTCAATGCTCAAGAATTTTATATTTTGCAGCCATTGATCAAAATATTTAAATTGCTATAAATAATTTTTCAAGTACTATATAGCCACGAGAAACACTCCCTGACGAATTCTCTCCATTTCGAATGAGTTACTCAGAATACTCTATGAATGATCTTCGTACGACCTGTCCAGTAACGTAAATGAGGATATACGAAGTATATCGCTGCATAGAAATCTAAAGCTATGCTGAACTATATTTAAATATTTAAACTTTAGACGTAGGGTCTAAGAGTCCTACGCCTCTGGGTCTGTCGACCTTGGTCTTGGAAAGGTATCAATGGATATAAAATATATGGAGTTTCTTTTACTGCTGCAAATTTTCTGATGCTAACAATAACAGATGTTCGCAGTTTGCAGCAGCATGGATTGACCAGATAAGAAGTCATAAAAGCACCCTTCTATGAAAAATGTTAATACCGCTTACAGAATAGAAAAAGAGGTTGCGAATTACTGAGACAAATTAAATTAATAAGCCGTCGCCCCAGGATTTTGCATCTGCTGACCGTTTAGGGAAGGAATAAGGAACGCAATGTAGCATAATGGTTACTCTGACTATGAGCTTGCGAAGTAAATGCATTCATTGTTATGTATTCAGATAATTAATTCCACAGAGTTGTTATACGGCTAATTTCGTGCTCTTCCTGTCAGTGATATTTTTGTTGTTTGCTGTATGCTAAACAGGAAAATACTCTTAAAGATTATAATAATTCTTCTTGGACTTTGAATTTCAAATTTAATTAAATAAAGAATCATTGTTTAAGTTTTTTATGAACGTACTGATTAGAAATATTAGTGATAACGAAGATTCATAGAATGCCTGTTCCTTATAATCAGCAAATGAAGCGGATCAATTTGTGAAACAAAATTATAGGATATACTGAGAGGCAAGTCAAGAGTGACGACTCGATCGAAGGCAATAACAATCTTCACCTTCTACTCGGTATCAAAAGCATTGTTTAGACGTGATTTCGGGAAAGAGCTTTAGTTATTTGAGGCCGGCTAGAGATAAAGCTTCTGATAATATGCATTAGATGTCCATTAATCTTTACTGAAGAAGAAAGAATACTTTCAGCAGTGGGTTATTTATTATTATATTGAGAACTAAATGATAAGCACACAACATTTTGAATTTTTAGAAAAGTTATAAAAAAAAGGCTTGAAAACTCATTTCGAATATTTGAATTTTTCGATATAAAATTTTGAAAATTATATAGACAAGCTTCTTTTTAAAACGCCCTCAATTTTGAACTTCTTTTCACTCTAATTATAGTTTACTCTAGTTCAAAGTTTACGCTTATTGCTGATATAAATATATAATGCCATATGCGTTTCTTATAAAGTCTAATTTTTAACTGTGTAGAAATGAATGACTAACATTTTTTAAACTTACACAGTTCCTGGAAACTTGTAAAAAACTAAGGGAAAACGCAGGGGGGGGGGATTATTCATTAGATTATGGCAAAGCACGCCAAAAATATCTGCCTAAGAGGAGGGATGCCTTCACGGATGATTTTACGAAAGAAACTGGCCCACCAGCGGCAGAGCAGTAAAATCGCTTAACTCTGGTAGTTGAGCGGGCTTGCTGCATGGGCGTTTTCGGGAACTTTTTTCCACGTGTAATGTGTAATGTGTAATGTGTATGTTAACCAATTTCCTTCAGAAAATCCACGAAGGCATCCCCTTAGGCAGATAGCCCTCGAGTACTTTGCAATAATCAATTAAACCTGCAAACAATCTAACGGAAGCTGGCTCGCGTCCACGTTACAGATGGGAAAATGCATGAAAACTCCCCTGCAGCCAACCAGTTGGCCTGGGCTCGAATCCAGATTCAGGAACTACCAGTGTTCAGTAACTTTACCGCTCGGCCGCTGGTGGGCAAATAGGGGAAGGAAAAAGATGCTAGTTTACAGAGTCTAGGCTTTACTGCATTCTCGATGATTAATGTTGAAATCACCGGCTTTAAATGTTCGAAACTCACACATAACTATATTCTCCCCAAGAACAGGCTATGACCATATACATACTTTTATTGAATTTTTTCCTTGATAACTTGAAATGAATAGTGACTAATAAATGTTCTGTCGCTTGACTTCTTCCCCCTGTCGATATTAAAGTAATTTAAAGTGTTATGCCAACATCTGTATGATTTTTATTGCTTAGGAACGGTTATAGTCACGTGACAAAAAGTGGAGAAAAATTTTATTTGGAAATTACACACACACACACATATTCTACACATAAATTTAAAAAGAAAGGTTTAGAATTTGAATTAATAACCAGTATAATCCTATAAAATGGGAAACTTCTGTAAACAAAAGTATTCTTTACAATTAATAACTTTCAATGTCGTTCGTACAAATTCTTTAGGGCAAAAGTGGGATGTCTGAGCACATGTATTCAATAACGAAAAAGGCTCATTGTAGTTGTCCCTATCTGCCACTGAAGGTTGTTAACAGAACTTTCTAATGTCTTATATAAGTAGTTATAGTTAAATTTAAAAAACAGATGCATAATATATTACTGTGGCTAACGGATACCAGATATTTATTAAAAGGCACGAAAAACAGAACAGTTGAATTGGAAATATAGAGCAAGGAAAAGAATTTTGCATCCCAAACTGGGCTCCATCAATAACTTTTACTTGTCTTAGTGGCTTTGATTATTTAATTTAAAAGGGTGCAGTGCATAAATATTAGGATAATTGAACAATTTGGCGATTGTGCCACAGTGATTCATACACGCACTAGGGCGCCTGCAGCTCCTCTAAGCTATTTTCTCTTGGCTTGTAGCTAGTTTTTATGGATTGGAAGTGAAGCTTGCAAATCTCTGCTTATCATACTATTGTGCATTCTAGATATAAACTAGCTTTCAGTTGCCAGGTCATAATTATAGAGAGAGAGGTATAATAAAGTGTAATTATACATATATATAGCGCGCGCGAGAGAGAGAGACAGCTGTATATATATGTATATATAGCTGGCCATTAAAAGGCTGCACCATGAAGGGGGCATGCAACAAGCATCAGATCTGCATGAAAGGTTCTACATGCTGTACAAACGATTGACATTCCAGCACATGCATACAAAGCAGGTATGAATAACACCATCTACATATTATATGAATGGGCTGATTGCACAGCGGGTTTCTCATTCAGAAATGACGTTTATACGTGGTAAAATGCTTGTGTAAAAATCGTGCTATACCTCATATAAGCCGGAAAAACTCCTACTAATACGTGTCGGAATTCAAGGTTGTAGGATCGTGGCCTATCGTGACTGCGGTTTATCATTCCGCGACATTCTTGTCGTGTTTATCGGGATTTCATAATGGTCAAGCGAATATGGAATTGGTTCAAAAATTCCATATGAACACCATGCAAAATGTGAACTTTGCGAGAAACTAACGCCTGAGAGAAAGATGTGTTGTCATATCGGTTTGTGGTATCGCACAGCCACGTCGCGTACCCTGAGTCAGGAACGTGTCTGGTGTACAGTGCGAAAAATATCGACAAGGAGATTGCGACGACGTATCAGCATCAGCACGGCGATCATTGTCACTCCAACAGAGACAGGGGCACCTGCGGTAGTGCGACGAACGACAACGTTTATTCAAAGCCCAAGCAATGAGGACTTTCTAAAGAAATCTCTTTTGTACTTAAATAGCAGTCCAAGTGTTGAAAAATGTAATTACTTAAGTATTTATCCTAGACTTCTACTTTTAATTTCAAAGTTTGAAGTAGAAAGTTATACAAAATAGTTTCACCATTATTTATGATAGAATTCTGTGAATTTAAAAGTAAATTTTTGTATGATACCCTCAGAACAAGAATTGTATTTAGTCTGATATTTCTATAAGAATTTAATAACTTATATAGAAATTCTTTACATTAAAAATTAGCATAAATATGAGCCTTAATATTTTCATTCGGGCTGGTAAAAATTTCATAACAAACGCTATCTTGCCCTAAATCGAGCACTGAATTTCTAAAACCGGCAACTTTTACTTTATATTTACTTACTGAATTTGTGTAATAATACAGAAAATGAGCAATTATTTAAGGCATTCTCAATTCGTTCTCAAATATGTCCTCAAAATTTACACGTAAAAGTGTAAAACGTTTTGTTTTTAACTTAAATCTAAATGAATAGTTCAGTAACTTTAACTGTGGAACTTTTGATTCTAAGATAGATTAAGCAAATTTAGATTTTATGTTTACAGGAAAATTCCAGAGACAATAGCAGTTTAGGTGTGAAACTTGTAAGGTTTATCCTAATTTTATTAACGGTTATTTTAAGTTATGCTTCTTTCCTATCATTCTAATTTCAGCTTACAATTTCCTACCGGAATGTAATTTCAGAAGTGCAGTAAATGCAAATGAGTACGAGTACTGTTAAAGTCGATGTTTCACCGACTTCGTGAGAGAGAGAGTCTGATTCCTGATTAGTGCGCGTTTGCCTTCTGGCTACGTTCTCTCTTAGATATTACCCTCGGCCATACTTTAGGCCCTTGCTTGGCTTTGTCGATTTAATTAATATTTAGGGGTCAACTACTTAGAAACCTGATAGCTTCGGCTATATCTTTCAGATAGCTTTAGTTAAGCTTATTTTAGTTTAATTTCATAATTATTTAAGTTCAAGCCCAAGTGGAGGCTTTGTGTACGTTCCGAGTTTGGAACTGATTTTAAATATTTTAAGAAATAAAGGGTAGTTAACCCTTCGTAAGTCTTACGTGTTTATTTACCCACTTAAGCGATTATTCGCTTGCTAGTAGTTGTGGGGTTCTAAGATTGAACATTGGATTAAATAAAGCCCCACAAACTATTTTCAGAAAATTCTCTACATTATTTTATTTTAAGAAACTCTAACTAGATGTGCAAATCTAGGATCAGTTTATAAGAAAATAAAGTTTATATTCGCTTTTACTAACATTCCTTGCATGGAAATAAATGAGTCAAGCCATTCCACTGCGAATTGAATCCAGAAAGAAGCTACCAGGATTCAGTATATTACACATTCGATCATTGATGGGCTCTGAAATTTTAAGGAAGGATCAAAATTGTAATTCGGAGTTTTAATTTTGATGTTTTACAGCTCTAATAAGCCAAACAGACTTTTACACGTCTCGCTTTATCGTGCTTACTTTTCAAATTTTACGAAGAAAGATCTCTTAAGCAAACACTTACATATGATTAAACTTTAGGCCTTCGAGCTTAGAAAGTACATTAAAAGAAAAGGTTTTCACTTCATACGTAAAAACCACTGCAAAAACAATCAAGGTCAGGTCACATGTTGTGTGTGTGCTGCAACTAATTACATTAACAATAGCAAGTGTCTTGGGAAATTTTTCAGATGCGATTTAAGCACGCAAGCCGTATTGCATTATCACTATCATATATTTAATTTCACAATCACCAATTCATGATAGACTAGGTTTTTGCATTTCCTTCCCCCCAATTTATTTTTCATGCCAAATAAAATGCAAAATATGAGCGAATCATACTGATTCCCATTACTCATTTTGCTGGCACAGAAAGTGCTGATATAGTAATAGTAAATGCCAAGATTTAAATTCGTGCTTTAATTTGAGAGCACTAAAACATTAGACATAAGCTACTAAAAATTAATATCGATATACAAGAAATGTAAACATGTTACATCGTCGAAACTATGCCGTCTGTTTAAAAATAATAATTGCATGCATACTAAATATAGGTCTGAGGTTAATAGAGAAGAACACAATAAATTATATCGTACGTGTAAAACATTGAATAAGCAGTATTTTAACTGCTGCAGAATTTAATCTGTAGTTTTCTTGGATCTTTTATCAAACTATTTTGAAATTATTTTGCAGTTAAAGTATATTAACTTTAGGAGAATTCCATGGAACCAGGAGAATCGAGATTTCTGTATGTAAGTTTCTTATTATACAAAAACATAGCTATTTCACTCCATAATCGCAATTTGGGTGAACAAAAAGTTCGAAACGACTTCATTAATATTCTACTTGCAATATTTATTTTTCATATTATTTTGCAACTTAGTTTATAGTATGATATAATATAGTGCAAATTGTAATAAGTAGCTGATAAGCTTAAGGCGTATTACCTTTTGTATAAACTTACTACTAGATAACTGTAGTTTTAAAATGCTATTTTGTAAACTTCTTAGATGATAAATAGAGCAAAACGAACTATCATAGTGAAAATAAGCTTTAAACACATACACATTATTCATCATTTTAACGGATAAAATACGATTTTCACGAGCTATTAGATCATCTGAAAGCTTACTAATAATTTTAAATTTTGAATCATTTACTTTCTTTATGGGACTCACAGAATCATGGGACTTCAGTATACGTCATCATATTTAGTGAAGCGGAAAATCAAGGCCGTGTAGATAGCACATTCCATAAAACATGCTTGAGATGATAAGAATTTTAATTTCAACTCTTCAATCCAAGGGCTGATATATGTTGTCGACGCTATAGAATTCCCTGTTAATTTTCTTAACTTCAACTATAAACTTTAAGGACAGTTATACACTGGTGTGCGAAACTTAAGCAACAACAGGGTTTTTTGCCATAATTCCAGGAGAAATCAACTGAGAGACATGAGATGCAGAAATGAAGGAGAGTATTATGTACGTAAAGGATGACGAAACCACAGGAGCTGAAAAAGGAATACAATGCATACGGTATGGAATCAAACAAAAACAAGCTTTATTGAACGCATAGTATCGTGACTCATGATTGTCTATCCAAGAGGAAGAACAACAAGCAGATGGTCCTTAATATGGGATATGCCCTCCCCTCACTGCAATGGTTGCTTCGCACCGTCTCCGCATACTCGGAACTAGCTGGTGCAACATTTCTTGCGGTAGGAGTGCCCATTCCTCAATCAGCATCTGTTTGAGTTGTTGGGTGTTCTCCGGAGGATGTAAGCGTGTTGCAATGAGTCTTCCCAAAGCATCCCATGGGGGATGTTCGATGGGATTTAAATCTGGGGAGTACGCTGGCCAATCCATTCCAGTGATATCTTCACTTTCCAGTAACTCCTCAACAGCAAGAGTCCGATGTGGCCGTGCATTGTCATCCATAAAAATTAAGTCTGGGCCAATAGCACCTTGGAACAGACGCACATGGGGAAGGAGTACTTCCTCACAATAGCGATCCCCGGTTACAGACCCTCTGCCGAAAACGTGGAGCTCAGTTCGCCCGTTCAACATAATGCCTCCCCAGACAAGAACTCCAGGACCACCGTTACGGCGTCTTTCCTTCATGTTACTGGGATAAAACCGGGTCTCGACCTCTCTCCAAATCAAAACTCGTTGAGAATCGCTTCTGGTACTGAACCGACTCTCATCCGTAAAGAGGACACGACTCCATTGATCAGTTGTCCAGTTTTTTTGCTCTCTGCACCACTGTAAACGGTGGCGTCAGTGGCCAACTTTCAACGGGAGGCAGCGTTCAGGACGGCGGGCGAATAGACCCCCTTTGTGAAGGCATCTGGCCACAGTAAACCGCAACACTTGTCGCCCCGTTGCTGTACGGAGTTGCTGAGCAATGGGGCTTGCTGACTGCTGTCGGCCTCTTTTCGCCTGCAGGACGATATATCGGTCATCCTCTGCAGATGTCGTCCTCGGGCGGCCACCACCAATCTTTCTAACGTCTGTACCTGTGGTTTGGAACGCTTTCCAAGCGCGCGAAACGACACTTTTGTTGATTCCGAACTCTGTAGCCACACTGGTGACAGTATGCCCCTCCTCCAGCTTTCCGATCATTCTTCCATGTGTGAAGTCGTCCAGGTGATTTCTTCTAGCCATAATTCACGAACTGACTCACTGGCACTTGCAGTGAATATGTTGAATTGCGTCTCCGTCCTTCCTTTTATTCTACTGTTGAGCTGCGCGCGCCGACAGCACGCGTTTTGTGTATGCTCGCGTCGCCTCTGACGTTTCGTTCCTGATATTTGCATACGCATGACGTTTCTACTGACTTACGTGTTAATTGTAGACCTCCTTTTCTGCAATTTCATGGCTATCTGCTGACTTTTTACATTGTTGCTTAAGTTTTGCACACCAGTGTATTTGTTTAACTTTGTTTCTAGAGATGTAAATTTTATCAGCCATGCATTGGCATAATTAAAAGAACTGGTTTTAAATACTTGATGCAAATACCGTGTTTAGATGCGTAAACGTATTAAGCATTATCGCTATCAACAAATTTTAAAAAGGCCGTGAATTGCGAAATACATTCTTTTTTCCTGTTGGTAAAAGCTTAAAGGCCGACAGATAAAGTGAAATCAAGGAAACACGATTCCAGTAGTTTTAATATATGATATTTAGAAAAAAACTTCATAGGGATGTTTTGAGAATTTCTGAAATAGCTGATTTATACCACACTTTAGGCTATATCCGTGATTTAACATTTCTAAATAGTCTCTTGTACATTTGTTGAGCACAGTCCAATTGTAGAAAATAATTTATATGGAATTCTGCTTTAATTAATTCACAGTATTTACTGTCTTATGTACAATAGACAATAAAAACACGATGTTGATCGAAATCTAATAACGAATATCTGGAGTTCAAAGCATAGTGCTTTTTCAGGTGCCTCTTTCCTTGTTTATGTAAGTGAAAATTAGGATAAGAAATTATAAACTGATTTTGGGCACCGAAAACTTAGAACTCTAGGTTTAGGCTTTGTGAGCCTTAGAGGTATTAGGTTCCTTGCTAAAAATGCTCCATAGAAACCAGAAAATTTTTTTATGGGTACCCATAAAATTCTATGGGTTTCTGTTGACTTTTACTGGTTTCTGTGGGTTTTTCTTACTGGTTTCAAAATGCCCCATAGAAACCAGTAAAACTTTCTGTTGATCTCTATTGACTTTCACTGGTTTCAATTGATCTCTGTGGGTTTTTCTTACTGGTATCATCTGATACCCATACAACCAACATCAATGCCAGAACTTTCTACTGGTTTGCATTGGTTTATATTGACTTTTACTGGATTTCTTACTGGTATCAGTATATTAGAAATAGATGCCAAATAAATCTTCTGTTGGTTTATATGGGTTTATTCTAATTTTCTAACTGACGTCAATAGACTTCTTTCTAAATAATGAAATTAATACTGGTGTCAGTAAACCAAAATTCATTGGTATTCTTGTTGTCTACTGATTATTTTAAATTATTGGTTTATTTACTTTTATTTCGTCTATTTGGATACTGTTGAAAATAAGGTTATTTCTATTTTGCAACCAACAGAAAGCTTTGAAATTAAAAAAAAAACATACAGTGAATCCCCTCGTCTCCAACTCTTCTCTAAGACGATCAGTATTTCTAAGAATGAAAATATGATCTCTTTAAGCTAGTGTTTAAGAATAACTGATCGTTTCTCTCATTGGCTTCAGTTGGTGTCAATATCTGACATGTCCACAGAAACAGTTTCCCGTTCTCTATTACATATTTGGATTTCTTCTGTTGGGTTGACTTTCCAAGAACAACCCAAACACTAGGCCGTAATAAAATTAGAACCACAGCTTTCGGTCCTTAAGCAAATGGCTTAACGGAATATTTTCACCAAATTATTAAATGTATCTTAAAAGCTCATTTTACTCCTAAGTGTATAAGGTATTTCTCCCGCCTTCTTGGCATGCCTTTGTGGTGTACTGGTCAGCAAGCTCGGCGCGTATTCGAGAGGTCCGTGGTTCGAGTCCCGGCGAGGCATTGCTCATTTTTCACATCTTCCGCTTCAAAATAACTTAATAAATCTACAACTTAATAAACTAAAAAAGGTGGTGGATGATGATTCTCCACCACCAAGGTTTGGCGACTGCGGCCCCTAATCGCCAGTCGTCTTTTAAAAGGGGAAGTATATAAGGTATTTCTCCCTCCTTCTTCGCATGCTTTCGTGGTGTAGTGATCAGCATGCTCGGCGCGTATGAGAGAGGTACGTGGTTCAAGCCCCGGCGAGGGCATTGCTCATTTTTCACAACTCATACTTCAAAATACCTAATGTCTCTACCGAACCGACCATTTTTTTAAGAGTGGTGACCATTTTTTTAAGTGGACCGAACATTTTTTTAAGAGTAGGTATGAGACCTGATGTAGAAGTTTAAAGTGCCGACTTATTACAGGGTATTTCCTAAGATTTGCAACTGATTTGTGTGAGGAAACATCAAGTAATAACCATTCCACATTTAATTTTACGCAACAACTTAGAGAAAGAATGAGCTGAGTAAAATCCTGTCTCACATCTGTTCAAGGCCTTCCAAAGACCTTCATGCATCCTGCTCATTCATGCATAAACCCACTCACAAGTGTTCTTTTAAGAAGAGGAACTCACTCCACTTTTAACCCAACCTTCGAGAGGACACTTGTTCTGTCAAGAGATGACAAAACTATTACCATTAACACAAATGAGCGAAAAAAATGTGTTTCATTTAATATAGTCAAACCGGCATTTCTTTTCAAGGATTTACCTGTATCTAACATCTCTGAACTATAACAGGAAAGGATACCATCATCCGCAGATTATGACGCTGTAAACCTACTAATGCACAAGAGCCTATATGTGGTACACGAGTAAAATTTTACAAACGTTTAATCGCTGAAATTGACTGAAACATTCATATGTTTTATTATTCATATTTGTATATTAATTATTTAGTCATATAATTCATACTGAGATATGTATTTATTTTGCATATTTGTTTGAATTGCCATATGCATTGTATCTTATTTAATGTTGACATTTCGTATTTCTCTCACTATGCGCTTTCACTGTGGAGGGATATTCATACAACAATCCATATTTTGAATAAGAGAAGGGGTCACTATACAAGTCGATATGTGGCTCTGGAGAGAAAGAAAATAATCGTGTATAAAAGCAGAAAGCATGCAACGCGTACGAGATTTTCGGTGTGTAGAAACTGTAAATAAAGTTACGCTGATTTATCTGTGTTTGAATCCAGCAAAATCTTTCCGCATACTAAACTTTTGCACAAGAGAACAAGATACCCCCTTTCAGTGGCTGAGTGTTTAAGACCGCTGAATACCGGTAGCTGGACCGGCTTTTGGTTCGAAATCCATGCAAACGAGATGGCTACATGATTGCTTTTCGTGGTTTTCCCCATGTGTAGCGTGAATACGAGCCAGTTTTTCTCATAAAGTCCTCCACGAAGGCATCCTTCCTCATACGAGCCTCGTGATTTTACAGTGTTAAGAAATAACCTGATATAATCTAACTAAAAATAATAATAATAATAAAAAAACTTTAAGCGTAATATGTTTAAACTGAAATATAGGATTTATTTTTCAATATATACGTAAATGCAAATGTCGAGGGCTAGTCTTCTATCAGGGTCTGATTTTCGCAGTGGCATATAGGGCACGTGCCCGGGTTTCCATTTTAGACGAGGTTTACATATGCACTTTAAAATGTAAAATTAAAGGCAGGAACAAAACTTTAAATGCATTATAC
>KK112824.1:0-26368 GCA_000611955.2 Stegodyphus mimosarum | reverse complement strand
TAAACTCAAAAAAAAAAAAAAAAAATCAGATATTGAGACCTTTCTTTCACATGTTTAGTATAGTTAGACATAACGCTTCAATTAGAAAAAATAGTATTTACACAAACTCATATTACATAAAATTTAAAACAAATTGTTGCAGAAGAGAATAAAAATTTAACTTTCTTTAAATTCTGCTTTTTAACCGATCTTTTTTTATTCGAATATTTAACCAATGCATGTTTTACTTGAATTATTTAATTACTGAGGAAAAAAGTATCAAAAAAGAGCTACAGTCCTTTTTTATTTAAAATTCTGTAAATACGATTCATAATGAACGAGATGACATGACTTTTTAAACAAATCTAGAATTCATATTTAAGGCATTCGGAACAAATATATTACAGAATGAATAATTTCTTCCACACTTGAAAGAACTGAATTTTTAATTCTATATTTTATTTGCATACTTGATTACTGAATTGATAAACAGTTTAATTGCATTAATTTAGTCACATCTCTATAAGTTAATTAAGGTTCAGTAAAGTCAATGAGAATTCTGTACACTTATCTCTTTTTACAATTTCTTGGCCGGAGGGGGAAGAACAAGTTTATGGGTAAAATCTAGAGTACGGTATAAGTTTATAATGAACACTTATTAAACTAAAACCATTAACATCATAAAAAAAAGGGATCGTTTAAATACTTTCATACATTTTCGTTTAAATAAATTTAAATGAAAAATGTTGAAGTGTAACGTTATTTCACGAAATACTTTATTTGAAATGCAGTGCGCGAAATAATTTACACTAATGATAAGTAGAAAGAAATTAGCTTTCTCTTATGGTGGCGCCATCTGTTGAGGCGAATATTGTCTAAGATCCGAGCCGCCGATTTCATTGCGAAGCAATTTGCTGCATATGCGAAATGCTGATTTTCAAACTGTAGAGAATGTAGATTTTTAAGCTTCTAATACAGTAGAGTTCCAATTACCCAACATTTCATTGTATCTTATATACCATGAAAAACGTAACGCTAGAAACCATATACTCTTATTGTAATTATTATTGTGCTTCATTCATTTCATTTCGTCACAATATATATTTTCCTGATGTACAGATTTTATGCAGCTCACCGGGTATCATAATAGATCTATCTTTATTTTCTACTTAAATAAATAAAGTAATTCTTCTACTATAAGAGCAAAATTTTACCGTTATGTTCTGATTTTAAGAAGTGGAAATTGTTTATTTCTATCTCCGCCATAAAAGGTTACTTTGTTTTTATCGGCTTAATTGTTATGGCCAGTAAACAATAGACCTTTGTACCCATTATTTGCTTCCATCCGGGTACCATTAAACACCATTTAAGATAGACAACGAAGGCTGAATCTTATGCCTTTCTTGAAAAAATTTTTACAGCGTCTAGTTTGTAGACATGAAATGATTTTTTAAGATTTCCCAACTTATCTGTTTGCTTTCTAGAAAATTGTATAGATGGCAGCACAGGTAGAAAACTCGACGTTGTTCCCGTTTTTCAAGAACTGCGCTGAGAAAATATTAGGGAGGGGGGAAGTGTTAATGGAAGACGTTTTCTATTTCTTGGTTTTTTTCAGAAAATGAAATTAAGTTTTTCTTAGAAATGAAAATGTCACGAACATCTATTGCTCAGCTCTTGTTTTGGATTGCCGCCCCTTCTTGGATATAAACAAATAACAAAAAAAAAAAAAAATAAAAAAAAAAAAAAAAAAAGTCAAAGTGACACACAGGGAAATTAAGTTTAAAACTCTACTTTTGTTTTGGAAGGAAAATTTAATTAAAATATTTAAAATTTATATTATAATTTTTCTTGTGTTTTGCTGCCAAACCCCTCGATGATACTGTAGAGGTCTACTTGATTGCTCCATTTGCAGTCATATAGAGGGTATAAAAAGATTTCTTTTTTTTAATGCAAAATAAACATTTGTAGTATCTATCAAATGAGTTTTATTAAGAAAACTCTTCTTGCAACTAACAAGAGTTACAGTAGCTGTGAGGAAAGTTCGAAGAAGAATTGCAATATTTGAAACTTCGTTCCAGAGATTTTATTTTAGAACAAAAATAAACCTCAAATTACGCCGAATTTCCACAATCCTGCTTCGTTTTCCTTAGCCAATAACGGTAATAAAATTCTATAATATTTCCCTCTTAAATTGGAACCTTTCTTATTCCTGTTTAGTTTCTAGAGTCATTAGGTTAAATTGATGCAGGACACCACGAAGGCATGCAGAAGGGAGGGAGAAAATGCTTTATATATTCCCCCTTTTGACGGGTGACTGGGAATTAAGGGACTCAATTGCCGAACTCTATTGGTGACGAATTATCGTCCATTACCTTTTATTTCGGACGCCATTCATAGAGTCATTTAGAATTTTTTTCGAAGTCAGAAAACTGAAGAAATCCGCAATGCCCTCGTTGGAATTCGAACTCCGGACCTCCCGAATGCGAGTCGAGCGTGCTTCCAGTTCGTAATTTTCATTCAAAAGTGCCGATGGGATAAAAAAATGGTATAACAAAGGTATGCAGCTGTTGGAATCGCCTGGTGATTTCTTTGAATATTTTATCTAGAGTAAAAGTTACTTTTGTTCTCAAATTAAATCGACATGGCAATTCAAATTCTCATTATTCATCTCGTGCTTTGCCAATCCATGTGAGTAATCCCTATATAATGTTTCACTCGAAAAATGTCACCTCTAAAAATATGCAGATCCTGTGCCCCTCTCTAGCTACGCCATTCAGGTAGAAATATTTGGTAATTTCACACCAGAATCAGAGCTTAATTTCTAAAATTAGAAGTGCCGAAGCTCTATGTAAGGCCATCAAGAAAGTTAAATAGAAATAAATAAAATGATAAAAATTTAACAGTTAAATTTAAATGGAGAATAAACTTATTAAAAAATTAAAGATTTAAGTTAAATCAATGGTAAAAAGTAAATTAATAAATTTAAATACAGCAGCTCGTCTGATTTGGGCTTCGAATTGAATTGCAACTAAAAAATTGAGAAGTGCCAGAGCTGGGTTCCCGTGAGCTCCGGCTGAATTTAAGCCATCTTCAAAGCTAATGCTTGCATTAGTCATCCAAGATTTTGATAATTTTAGACTCGTGAACAACGTAAACGCAATGCGATTTCATTGTTATCATTCTTAATCGTCTGAGAGGTAACCAGAGATGAAATTTTAAGTATCAGACGAAAGAAAATCTAAAAATTTCGTTAGTCAATCATAATTAGTAATTAATGTAAAATACAACAAAATCACGCTTTATTATTTCAATATATTACGAATTATCGAAAGAAATACTAAAATCTGTGATACCGTGTATCATCACTGGTCAGATGGATACATGCATCCATAGATTTGTGATTTTTAGAAGTACTGGCAGTTTGAAAAAGGTTGTCAGAAACTAAGCGGACTGGATATACGCAGTTTCGTGGGTTTACTCACGTATAAGACTATGGTCCAATTTTTCTTATAAAGTCCTCCACGACGATATTCCACTTGAAAGGAAGATAGTCCCGAAACATTTCACCGTAATGACAAACCTAACAGATATACTAATTGAAAATATACTATTATGCAAAAAATGCTGACAAATTTTAATGTCAGCAGAAGTCTAAAAAAGTATTTTCAGAACTGATGAACTTTAAGAATTTGGACAAGCATCTAAGCTGATTCTGACTAAATTACTTGTAAACGAATGGTAAGAAGAATGCAATACTATTGATGTGAGGAGGTGAACTTTTCGTTTTCGTAAGATGGTGAGAACAGAAAGATAGGTAACTTCTTCTCATCTTACTCGCTGCATCACTGAAAGTGGACCATATTTGAACTGCTCCTACCTGTCTGTGTGATGTACATTTGTGTACTTGTAATAGCACTCGGACTCCAGACCTGAATGCATATGAATGCAACCTGAATGCATTTTAATCGAGTACATCTACTCGAAACGTCAACTCTCCAGTCAGTGCAAATATTTTGGCTCGGAACCAACCATAATATCGTAAAAAATTGCAGGCTCATCATAACCTTACAGCAGATGGTCAAAAATCTTTTAATAACTGTAACTACCTCGCTTTCATATATTATCATATCTGCAGTTATTATATTCAGTGCATTAACGTCTTGTTAAAGATTATATGTTTCCATTTGCCGCATAATGCGTCTCAGCTGCAAAAAAATATTTCAGTAATTTATGTATTCGAACGTAATGAACCAGAACAATCAAATGCAATACCACCAACATAAACATTAAATTTGATTCTGTAATTATCAGAAAACTTCTATAATTGCTACCTGACCCGACATACTCCAGTTCTGGGCAATGGTCTGGACACAGATTTCCATTGGTCTCACAGAAAAAGCTGTGCGTATATACAGGATAATTGTCTTTCCAGTACAGCACAGTCAGCACTAATATTTATAACTTCATGATTTGCAGCTGATAGAGAATAAAGTTAAAAATTCTCACTGAAGGGGAGGCGTAAAAGCTTTCAGATGATTATTCCACATATACAGTTCCTATTCTACATAACATCAGTACTTATAATTTTATAGAATTATTCATTTTTTGAAAATAATTATAGTTGATGTATTATAATCAGTTTATAACTTGTTTTACTAACTAGATTTAGTGTCTGCATTTATTTGAAAATTTCAGTTTATGCTTAATTCGCAAAACGTCATGAAAAAGAAAACAAGGCATTTTAATAGCATTCACCATCGCACATAAATGGAGAAAATATATCTGTTATAATATTAAGGTTTGCATGACATGTAAGAGAGGAAATTTAAAAAAGTGACATAATGCAAACGTATAAAACTTAGTTAAGTGAACTTTGAAAAGATTTAGGTTAACAAAAGTAATACATAACTAAGCATTTACAATTTAACTTATTTATCATTCAGGAAATTATTTCGGGATCTGATTGTTCAAAGAAGCAGATATGAAAAATAGCCTTCATTGCAAGACTGAATTTCTTCTGACAATTAGAAATTTCGTTATCATAGACCTGTCGATCATACTTATGATCATCAAAAGACCGAAGTGCCGAGAAACTTTCACCTTGTATTTTTGACGTTCATAAAGCATTTCCAAAATATGAATAAAATTCATTAGAAAATAAGAAGGGTATAAAAAACTGATCGCTGTTCCTTTTGTTGTGGGCCTTGAAGACACGTGCAAACGATGGCAAGTAACGTG
Organism: Stegodyphus mimosarum; assembly: GCA_000611955.2. Classification (NCBI taxonomy): domain Eukaryota; kingdom Metazoa; phylum Arthropoda; class Arachnida; order Araneae; family Eresidae; genus Stegodyphus; species Stegodyphus mimosarum. The sequence goes on along the minus strand of KK112824.1, from coordinate 21,151 downwards.
GGTTAATCCTTAATTCTCACGTGGGCCATTTCAAGTTGGAAAACTTCGCGGACATATGTTTCAAGATGACTCTATAGATGATAGAAATGCCTAATTACAGTGACGAATTTTTAGAGTCGAAATATTTTTTTTCCTTTTATTAATCTATCATGTAGATTTTATGGAAGTAAATATAAATTCACGAAGAAAAAATGTAAAGCAATTGCCATTTGCAGTTCAAAATGTTTGAAATTAAATTTTTTCACGAATTCTATTTTCGATTCCCCAATATATAAGATGTGCACTTGTTTTTATGATGTTCTTTATGCAAGACAGATGTAATATATGAAACTGAAAGATTCCCGCCTCCGCGATTGGTTTAAAGATTCCCGCCTCCGCGATTGGTTTCTACTTTGTGTTCTGATTTGCCTTATAAAGGCCTTCGTGAAGAAGATGGTCTCTGCAATAAGTGATAAGCAATTTATATATCCTTTACCTCATACCACAGAAAAGCCTGATCGAACTGGGCATGCACTCATATGCAATAGACAGAAGAGCAATCGAATTTTACATTTTTCGCAAATGAGTCAGATATTGGCTACAGAGCAGTATTTGGTGTAATTCGACAAAAGGAGAATATGGATAGAATAATGCATCTGTGCTATCATTAAAGTACCATAGTATCTCAAAATGATGTTTCTGCGCAGGTTACATGCTTAGATAGAAGTGAAACTGTTTTTGGACGACACACAGATCTTTACATATTGTTAAATGAAAATGCTTCCAAAATTATAAAGGCGATATCCTGGACCAATGCGAAGGATTTTTATGCAGGTTGAACAGAAGATACATATTGCATATTATAACATGATACTCTTACCTGCATCGAACTCGACTCCTGGTTCAACAAAAAAATGATTATGCATGTAATGATCAACTCAATTTTTAGACTTAAGTTCAGACTGATCATGTTGTAGTGCAATTAGTATTTAAATAGTCAGTTTATACTCGCAGAAAGCTATCTGTTTTAAAAGAATAATCGATTTGCTTGCGATCGATTTGCGAATAATTTGCTTGTTATTGCGGTTTGACCGACGTCGTTATAAAAAGTAGGAAGCATTACTACAAGTCCTACAACTACAATTATATGAGGTGAGTATACTGCATAGTAAAATACTTTGTCCATTAAATTGTTTCCCTCATATTGGATAAAAATTACTTTGTCCATTAAATTGTGTTCCTTACATTGGATAAAAATTCTCCGTAAGCTAAATGTACAACGCAGGACGATTCTTGTGTAAAATACGTTAGGTTATTTTTTAATTCATGGTACAGTTTGCATTCTCCTCAAATATCCTCAATATTATTTGTGCACCTTTTCCTTTACTACGACTTTCTGTCTTTCAATTTATAGAAAGCAGTGCATTTTACAATCTAAATTTAAAAAAGAAATCCACTTACCACTTCTCTTATAGATGGGGTACCATTTGTCGCCGAAGTTGTAGTTTCTGTATTTTGAACCGAGGCTGAGCTTTTTTGATCATGTGGCAGGATTTGCACTAGTTGGCTCTCTGCAGGCTGTATTGACCGCAGTGCTTTGGCACCTGGTTTGTGACGAATGCGTGTTCTGGCTACTTGATAAATACGCCAATACAAGATTAGTATGACCACCAGGGGCACATAAAAGGTAGAACATGTTGCGAAGATCTGATAGCCTGTATCTTGACTCACTAGGCATCTGAAGAGAGTGAAAGTACAGATGATCATAATTCAAGGAATGTAATCAAACATCTATTAAATTGCAACAGATCATCTGTTTTTTTTTTCAGTGACAGTATAGATTATGGAGATAAGAATGAAATCGGAGTGGACATCGTTCTTCAACTAGAGAACCAAAATTAACTGCATGCGTCAAATATTCTCTCCCCAAGGTATTTTAGCAGCCGACCTCAAGTCATTGCAAAAGATGGTAGAAATGCTGATAATACATTTGCAAAAAATTTCGATTTTTTTAAAACAAGTCAGAGCTGAATTATATTTTGTTGTGCTACTACTGAATATTCAAAGTGAGCTAATACATCAAAAACTATTGTTTCTATTAGATATGTTGTTTTAATCCATAAAATGATCAATACTTTTGTTCCTTTTCGAAATATTTGTGATTCTTCTAATTCCCTACGTAGAGTCGGTTTTTGTGTCAAAAATATGTATCTGTAGATTGTTACAGACGTAATAATTTCTTATATAAAGAGGGTGAGATTATTTAAACGTCTCGTTTACATTTTCTGGCTTTTTAAAAATTTGACTTTAACTCGTACACACAGACACACACATATATATAGATACACTGCTCGACATTGAAAATGCAACACCAAGAAGGAGTGGTCAGAAAGTGATGAAATTTGGAAAAAAGACAGAGACAGCAAGCAGCAATAAGTGATCTTTATTTCAAAATGATAATCAAAATACAGAGCGAGAACGGCGTCGGCTCAGTAGGATGTAGGACCACCGCGGACAGCGATGCACGATTCCATTTCCTTTCAACCATTTGCCACAGTTCATCTTCTGAACGAGGCAGGGACAGAGTTTGCAAACGGCGTCCAATCACATCCCACACATGTTCGATTGGTGACAGGTCAGGAGAGTACGGTGGCCAGGAAAGCATCTGTATACCTTGAAGAGCATGTTGGCAGATACGAGCACTGTGTGGTCGGGCGTTATACTGCTGAAAAATTGCATTAGGCAGCCCCTTAATGTAGGGGATTGCCACCGGCCGCAGTACATTATCCAAGTATCGTTGGGCCGTCATAGTGCCCCGAATACGAACTAGAGGTGACCTGGAATCGTAGGCAATAGCGCCCCAAACTATTATGCCCTGTTGTCGCACGGTGGGACGTTCCATAGTTACTGTCGGATTAGATCTGTCTCCATGTCGACGCCACACGCGTATGAGGCGACTGTCACTGGAAAAACAGAAGCGTGACTCATCTGAGAACACGATGTTTCGCCATTCTGTCATCCACATCGCTCCAGTCCGGCACCATTCTAAACGTTGGCGTCTATGCTGTGGGGTCATTGGAAGTCTTCTTAACAGACGCCGTGAGTGCAAGCCACGTTCAACCAATCGACGGGAAATGGTTCTCGTCGACACGGGAACATCCAGGGTATCTTGCACATGCTACAGAATCGCGGTACAAGTGACTTGAGGGATCGCCATAGCTTGTCGGCGGATGCGTCGATCCACGCGTGCTGGCGTCACTCTGGCTGCCCCTGCTCCCCTCCTTCGTCACACATTCCCTTGTTCCAACCATGTTCGCCATAGCCGATGCACCGTGCTTTGCATCCTTGTGGGTATCAGTGCGATTTGACGTAACAACTAACCCGCCCTCCTCAGTCCAATCACCATACCCCTCGTAAAATCGTCTATCTGCTGGAGTGCCTTCGTTGACGGCGGCCTGGCATTCTCTCCTATTACACGTATCCTCCGGGACAAAAACCAACTTTCTTCGATTCGTCTGGCAGAAATAACGACACTAATATTGCCCATCCTGCACGTTCCTTCCCTTATATCTTACTTCACGTGCGTCGGAGAGCTGCGCATTTCACACCATTCACATAACTCAGTGACGTGCGTCTACTCTAAAATTTGCATAAATTTCTAACCACTCCTTCTTGGTGTTGTATTTTCAATGTCGAGCAGTGTATATAAGTTACCTGTCAAATGAAAGTATGAATTATCATATATAAGAGTTATCGCAATAAATGAAATAACCGTTATAAATATTTAATGTATCCGAAGTAATATGTTGTATTTTGGCTACTCGGATACGAAAATTTAAGAAATTTCATATATATAACTTTTAATTACTTTTGAATAGCTTTGCCAACGTAATTAATTTTAATAGTTTTGTTATTGAAATTAAAAAAATTATATTTTTGAGGCTAATATTAAATAAAATAAGTTCCTTTGAGGAAGAGACTAATACCAAATTTAATTTAACTGTTTGAGTTCTTTAACTTTCGACGAATGATATTTTTTTATTAAAGTATTAAAACTTGAAACCAAGTATTAAAAAAACCAAATATTAAAACTTGAAAAGCAAGTAATTTTTACGTTATTCTTTAATCACTGCTTGTTGGTCTTCATAAACAATTGAAAATGGAGAAATATTTTTTGAATTTTATAAAATTAATGTTTTTCTTAATCCCAGGTTTGCTTCTTTTACTAAGCTAGAATGAATTTCGCAAATTTTAATTTCCAGTCATTTATTCGAATCATTTCAGAACCATAAACACCGGAAAATTAACTTTTTTTACTTCGTTTTACATTTCTCAATGTAAGGAAGCAACTATAAGTTGCATCTTCAATAAACATTATTTGCATTTAAAAAATGCATTTTGTTTTAAATTAGTGTCAGTGAAAGTAATGAAGTTTGAAACCACAATTTCTCCTAATGATTCTTAAAGTTTTACCCATTGCCAGTGTTTTAGAGTGTCTTATAACCTAAAGATTTTCTCTGGTGTTGTCATTAGATTTAAAACAATGATATATTACGTTTCAAAGTTACATAAAATTTCATGTGACGCTATGAATTAAATTTGTTATTAATATTTTTAAATTTTATGTTGATTTAGGGTCACAAACTGAAAAGTTTCATTTATAGGACTAAATGCAACTGCTAAAATGACGCAAATGAAATTCGTGTTGTGTTAAAAACCGAAAGAATAATAATAGACACAAATAAGTACTGCTATTGAATTTAAAATATTAATTTATTTTTGGTAATTTGAAGGTAAAATATGTTATAAAATATAGCCAGTTACGGTTTTGATCATTTATCATCACTGAAAGTTGGAGCGCTCTTGAATAGTGAATGTTATTTTTCCATAACTTTTTTTTATTTAGGGTATTAAAATCATATTTTGATGCAAATTTAGGTACACTACAATTTAAAGTAGTATGGAGTAAAGCAGTATGGCGTAAAATAGTATGGAGTAAAGCAGTTTCTCTGAAATTATTAATCCATGCCTTTATTAAAAATTAGATTATTAGTTCCTTTTCGCCTTATTGCATGTCATCAATATTTTTAAGATTTATCTGTAAGGAATTTAGAAAAGCAGTTAGACAATCTGAGGGAAAGGGAATTAAAATTGCTTAAAGAGTGTTGGTTTCAATAAAGTGTTTAAAGCTGTGGAAATCGCGTAGAATTACATGAAAATAGCAATCTAATTTGAATGTTTGAGAGAACAAGAGAACTCATTTCCCAGGTGCAAAAGTCTAGGATTTCAGCTGATCAGGCAGCCATTCCATTTCTCTTCTTACCTCCATAATATAAAAGTTTACTGAAAGATACATTGCGTTTATAATAGAGGTAAAAATTAAGCGTATTTATTCGAAAGAAATGAAACTCATGTATTTAATTAATTAGGTTTCGGAAAGGCCTTTGTATTTATTGCATGTCTGGCGTACGACGTACGAATCTATTTCAGTTTCTGGCTCTAGAGTATTTACCAACTCTTCGGAATTTACACACTATTTCAGGATGTTAGACCATTTTGGAGTCCTCTGCTGTAAAATAGCAATGTTTACTTACCTATTTTAAAAGCAGAGTCCAAAGCGAAATTGATCCAGTTTTCTTTATATAAAACATTTACAAAAATTTAAAAATTTTCATACTTACTGGACCATTTTTTATTAGTTTGAGCTACGCCAAATGATTTCAAGATCTGAACTTTTAAATGTATTCGTCAAATGAAAAAGTATTCAGTATATAATATTTATACATCAATAAAAAACAATGAAATTACCTTTTAACTTTTTGCAGAGAGAACTTCTAAGCACTAAAGATATTAATTGTAGAAATCGATAATCACATCTTGTTTGTAACAATCAAGCCATCATCCGAGTAGGCTTAAAATTTAGCGGTGAATACCCTTCAGCATATAATAGTTCGTAGTTTACGTTAAACTTCAAGCTAGACTTTAGTTTTTAAGAATGTGACTTTGCTTCCGAAAATTCGTGCAGCAAGAGAGAAACTTACCAGTATTTTGGATGTTTTGCTAAAAATATCGTATTAAGGAAAAGTGCATTTTGATTCAAAAAGTCTCTATGATAACGCTTCTTTGAAGAAAAAAAATATTTAAAGGAGTAACTTAATAATTTTCGGGTAATGCGTCTGATAGAAAATATCTGCAGTTTGCGGAAAGCATTTTAGTTAAGTTCTTGAAATATGAAATATGATAATAAAAGCACACGCATTGTTGCACTATAGTGCGCTTTAATTTTTCCTCCTTACTGAATTAATTTTAGAATGAAATCTGTGATCTAACATTTCTGAAATAAGTCAAAAATGCATCAAAAATGCATTACTTAGCTAACTACCAATAACAGTGGGTAGATTAATTGGACCTTAGAAAAAAGAGAATAAGTTTATTTATTGCAAAATTATGGGGAATTACATTTACAGACTATCAGAATAAAGAAAAAGTTCTTCACGAAAAGGAGAATAATATAAATGAGATAACAGCAGTGAAAGTAGATAATGTCACAGTGCTTAGGAATTGTTTTTATCATAATCTTAGTTTAATTGTACATAATCTGAAATATATAAATATTGCTTAATCAACTATTAAAAATAAATTTCTAAATCTCAAAAAACAAATTAAGTGCATAGTTATCAATCTTCTGCTTCCCACTGACTCCTATCAAAATACGAGTTTAATCGATATAAACAAAAGCACAGTTTTTCCTGTTTTGAAGTGCGTTCTTGTTTTGAATGGTGATTTAATTTATGCAACCAGAAGTACTTATTCTGGAAATTAAACTGATTAAAAGTACAGGTAAACTGTTAACTTATTGAACTAATAATTTAGTTAGTATGTTATGTTATTATAATGTTCTCTTTCCTATATAATTTTAAAATTGCTATTAGAGTAACTGTGAATCCTCGGTATTAGCCAGGTGAATCAGGGATCTACTGTATTTATAAAGCCATACAAAAAAAGAATGTAATGTTCTTAAAATGTAAATATCCGTATTTCCAATGGAACTGGAGTCCAGGATTTCGGATCAGGAACGTTGGCTTTGTATTACCAAAGCCGATAGCCAGCTATGCTGATTTGTTCTTGTAGTGTAATATGATTATTTGATTCTATACGGTTGGAGACTTACCGTAGTCTTTTTAAAGGCGTTCATCCCGTTTAATTTAGTATATTGGGATCGGCTGCATGCAAAATCAGTGGAAGAAACTGTCGATATTCCGAGGGTCCTGAATTTATTCATGTGTCTCTATAAGATCTAAGAACTGGGATTCTCCCTGTTTCGAAGACTTGTGCACTACGGTTAAGTTAAGGAAACTAATTTACAGCATTGCATAATTTTCGTTTAGAGTATGATCTGACTGTTTCTGCTTACTTAGAATCTGACTATGGTTCTAACGGCCATACTTGATAAAACAAGTAAGGAATATTATAAAGCAACATCTTATGGCAAAGTAGGAAAAATATTGACTTACATCAAAGCGACATTGAATTTAAACTAAGCTCCAATTGAAAAATCAAATATCTTTGTATGTGTATGTCTGTTTTTGTTCCTTGGGTTAACTAAACTTGATTTTCCTGCAGCTACATTAATTAACAGTTAATTTCTACATCCTTCTTTAGCGAGTTTAGATTAAGAATAAAGTTACTATATTTCTTAGAGGAGGGACGTAGTATCGCTTTATTACTATTGGTTAATTAAAAGTTTCGATTTCATTTTAACTTGTGAGTGAACGGGAAAGACTTTATTTCCAGTTTTACCGTTATGTACGTACATGCTTCAGCTACGTTAGCTAAAAATGATACGACAGGGATTTATTTTGAAATAAGGCATTTAACGAAATTACGAGCATCTTAATATGAAAAATATGAAAAAAATATGAAATATGAAAATATCATTTTAAAATATGAAAGGGAATAACAAAATTAAAAAAAAAACAAGGAGCTATCTCTAAATGAAATTATAATTTTATCTTGATTATTCTCTTTCAAAAAGAAAAAGTTGGGATAGAAATCTATATGTAAATCTTTAAATGTTTCAAAAGTATATTTGCAGCAGCGGATAACGGGTGCACCTATTGCTAGAATTAATTATAGATGTTTATATCAAAAGAGTATGCCCAAAATGAAGAATTGTATTAATCGGCTTCGTAACCATCCAGCTCCAATCACCGTCAGCTTCTACACCAGACTAAAACATTTCATCAAATTTATGTACGGAGGATTGTCATAATTAACCATACGTTAAACATATTGTATGATTTCTTACTGAAAACAGCCTCGAATAATTTCTATTTTCTGTAACTTTGAAATTATTTACAAATACACATTTTAGTATTATTAAAAAAAGGATCTCGGTACGTAAATTGCAATACATCATAAAATGAATTCAACAGAGTTCAATAGTTCAGTGATGGTCGAGACGTCAAAGAACGTATGTAACTCGACTAGATCTTGGATCTCTTTCATAGCTTGCCCCATGTGTAACTGAAATACGAGTCGTGTCTCTAAGAAAGTCTTTCACGAAAGTATCCCTCCTCAAATGCAAATAACTATTTGTGTTTTGTTGCGTACAATTAAACAAGCAAATATAAACAAGGGTAAATGAAACTGATGGCATCTTTAAAAATAAACGAAGGTTAATTGAGTTCGAATTTGAGGAGTAAACGTTCGAGGAATGAGGGTGAGAAGTAGGCACATTTGGATAGAATTTTCATACAGTTTTATAAAACTTCATATGAGAATGAATGACAAATTTGATATCTGAAACCTAATTTTTTCTGTTTTAAAAAAGCCAGCATCTGAGTCATGTCAGCTGAAATTCCAAAGACGAACGAATTTAGCATTGTGTAACGTATTCATGTTTGAAGTGCTTACAGAAACATGAATTTCCTATAGACTTTTATGAGATATTATATGACACACTGTATGGTTAAAAGCAATCGAACTCCATTCTACAAAAGTGAATAAAGTAGTTATCAAAGTTTGAAATGCCGTCAAAAGAGGCAGAACTGCTGGTAATAGCACTGGGAAACCATGCAAGTGTGTTGAACTGACAATAAATAAAACTGGAGAACTATGTAGTTTGAACGTGGCAAGATAATTGGGTGCCACCGTTGCAACAAACCGGTTTGTGAAATACTGGCTTTGCTATATATGTCCAAATCAGTTGTAAGTAAAGTATTATAAAATGTTAACTTCTGGGTTGTAGAAATTGTAGGAAAACGAAGTGGTAGGTTGCATAAATTTAATGATAGTAGCCGTTGAACCCTGAAGGCTGTAATGAAGAAAAATCGTATGTCCCCGGGACAACAATAACCCATTCCAGAGTGCCTCCTGCATCTTTGCTAGCACTAAAATGTTTCCTCGGGAGCTGAAAAACCGACGTTTGCAGCGGTGTCAACTACACAGGTTTTCATGTGTAAGCAATTTTAAAGACGCGTATTGTGATAAGAAAGTAAGGTTAAGAAAAATCAGTACTAATCAGGTTAAGAAAAGTCTTAACCTGATTAGTTGTAATAAAAGCAAAGAAGTCAACTCGTTGGAGGATTTAGAATTACTTATGATAATGTTTTAGCAAGATCCAGAAGACTTTTTATATAGATAATTGATCGTAATTGTAACTACAGTGTAGAGTCATTAAGTTATTTCGAAGTAGGCGATGTGAAAAATGAACAATGCCCTTGCCGGGACTCGAATCAAGGACCTCTCGAATACGCGCTGAGCGTGGTGGCCAGTACACCACGAAGGCATGCGAAGAAGGCGGGAGAAATACCTTATAATATCACCTCGATCCTGAAGATGAACATGAAAGAGTGACACTTTTGCAAACAGTGTCGCGCAGCATCATCAGCCGAAGTCATGGTCAGTGTTTTCTGAGATGCCAAAGCCTTTGATCAACTGATTACCTCCAGCTTGAATAAGCAAACATAGTCAATAATGCTCTGTGAGGGCCCTCTGACAACGCAACGGCTGCTATAACTGCTTCAAGTGATTAAGACAATTTCACTCCAAATGATTTATTTTCTTGCTTAAAATTTTCAAGATAGTATTGGCGGGATGCTTTTGCATTTGAGAATAATGCTATGAATGCTGTAGATAACTGGATTTCATAGTAAGGTGAAGAATTTTCTGCCAGGTTTTAAGCGTCCTACAGAAATGTTGAGTAAAGTGCTTTGCCATTAGAAAGGAATATATTGGAGGGCGGAATAGTTTACTTAGCATAGTTTCTTCTACATCATTCAGTGAACGATTCAATCGTCCGTCATTGATGGGATTTTTGTTTCAACAAAGCCGTCGAAAATTATGAATCTTGCGCAACCAAGTTCATACAGGATTTTCTAAGAGAAATAAGTCCCATACATATAAAGTATGGGAGAAATGTAGCAAGATACAAGGTGCAGTTGTTCGTTATGTTTTAAACGATAAATTTGTTATGTTTCCTTTTGTTAATTGTTCTAAAATAGTAGTTTTCTGATTAGTCTTCGCATTTGTTAGAGAAGTAGTGTTCAATATGTAAGTCTAACTAAAAAAAAGTTATAATTTTGATAAGAGCAAATACAGAATTTGAGAAGAAATATTTATGTAATTCATATACTCCAGAATCCTGAAAGTTTTAGTGTGATAGGTCAGTACGAAAATTATTAAAATGGTGATGTATATAAATTTCAGCATTATTTCTTCGATTATGAAAACTAGTTTTTGAAAATAAAAATAATTATGATTTCTGTGTCATATAATAATTAATCATGAAAACTAAAGGAAACAATCCAAGGAAAATTTCATACATTAGCTTTACTGCGAACAAATTTACGTAAAATTAAGATGCCTTCTTAAAAGTAAAGCACTCAAATAATATTTCTTTGAAATTAATAAAATTAAAAAATTACTTAAGGAATGATATTAAGGAAAAAACATCAAACTTTTCTTTCAACAAGTAAAAAGGATTTAATATTCTTTTGGATTGCAGAACATCAGTTAAACAGGCTGCTGTTTTAAAAGTATAGTTTAAATATTGTTATGTAGTTTAAACATAATTTGATCTCTTTTATTCTGAAAATAAAGATAAATACTTGTTACACTTGGGATTTGATTTGAAATGGAGCTTTTATGTTTTCGACGGATTTTATTTTTTCGAAATGGAGTTTTTATATTTAAAATATTCTAACTCGTTTTACTTGAAAAAAATGAATAGGAAAATGGTACAAAATTCCGATATGAGGAAAACAGAAAGTCTTAAATTTGTCAAAGAAATTCTTTGTTTGCGGAAGTTTGGTGTTCGTTAATGTCTAAAAGTTTTCAAATAATGTGTAGTGGCGCCATCTGTTGCGATTTCCTTAAACTGTATCTTGAAACGTCGTCCTTCAAGTCTGTTTACGCGAGAGAGTACATTGATACTAGTCAACAAAGATCTTCTTACGGAAAAAATAAGGTGTTTATATATCTATTTATGTCTGCCAATTTCATATATGTACTCATAATTTGTTTTTTGACATTCAGAGTTTGGACTAATGGTACTTGTTGACGTCACTTGAGAATGCTTCCTACGAATAGGTGATTATTTAAATTTTATATTGTTAAGAAATTTTTTTATCTATTTGTGGGTTTATCTTACTTTAGTTCCAGATTTTGCACTCTGCTTTTCGTTTTCAGTTAAGTGTAACCATAAACCAAACTGCGAATCTTTCACTGTCTTTCGTCCGCTCTATCTGACTCAGGCCCATAATTATTATTATTTTTTTAATTACAGTCTGGGCTTTATTTGATTTCTTTTTTTTTAAATCTACTTTTTATCCGGCCTTTAAAAATTCATATGAAATGCTACGAATTTATATTTACTCTTATACAAATTACACTTTTTTTGTTTACCGTTCCTTCTCATTTTAGTTTGAGTTTTCGCCTTGCGGGGAGAAAGACATGGAGGGTACAAAACTACTGTCTACTTTGACGGTTTCTCTGAAAGAAACTCATGAAACTTCAAAATCCTTCCAAGAAAAATATAAGATATTCGCAGTGAATTAAAAATACTTGTATTCTTCTTAAAATTCAATTAGAAGAGTACCACAATTAAAAGTACTTTAAAAATCATCTAAATGGTGAAAATAATAATAAGCTGATATATTTGCTCCAACACCGTAATTGCAAAACATAAAGAAAGAACAATCAATCTTACTCCGCCGAAGCATACTTCTAATCTTTGTTAAAAAGTATTATTAATGAGGCTCTTGAATGGATTTTATGCTGTATTTAGATGCTTTGCCATAATTAATAATGAAATATTCCCATCCCCAATACATAAATTTTATTTACATATCCATATTAAATGCGCTCGGATCCATTTTCAAAAATCCTCCCACACATTTTATTTACATGCGCAAAATCAAATCTTATCGTTCCTTCTCTCTACCGATATCTTTTACATGTTTAATTTATAGTAAACGTGGTCTGAAGTTAAGGAGGAAACTACAAACAAGAGATTGAATTAAATGTTGGCCATTTTATTTTATTTTAAAATAAAAATTTACAATCATACTATTTTCAGAAGTCTGTCATAAAGTTTAATTCAAATTTGTTAAACAATATTATATTAATATCCAGTTACAACCCCCAAAATAAGTTGTATAACTAAACACGTAAGCGAATGTCAAACATGCAATTGAACCAGAAATATCAGATCTTAATGGGCGGTTTGTCATTTTGGATAACTTTAAGAATAGAGTCGATGACTAAGGTTAAATTGTTCTTACTTGTACCAGGTTAGAATGAACTATAGCAGTTACGGTACAGCAGACTACATTTGGTTATAAAGGGAATAATGTTGTGTGGCGCGTCAAAACTGTTCGTCAGTCCTTGATCAAAATTGTGAAGGTTTTACGCAAAGTCGTACTGTCAACTCTATGGTGCTCAAAGCCCGTGCCAGCGATGGACGAAATCTCGTTTCTTGTCAGAATTCCTGGATTTGTTTTGATCAGGTCAGGCAAGTTTGATAAGCTACAAAAGCAAGTGTCTAAGTGTGATTAGCTGTCAAATTTTTTTTTACTTCTCCTTTTCGAACGTATGTTTCACGTTTCCTGATGAGAAATTCCAATCCAACTTCAATTTGGCCGATATTTATCAAACAACATTGATCTAATACACTAATATTCCACAAGAACTAAAATCAAAGATGGAATCTTTAAGAAACGAAAAATGAATTCTACTAATAGGTGACAAAATGACTTTAAAGTTGAACTTCTGGAGAATCCGAGTAATTTTATGACTAATTGCAAGATTAAATAGTTGCCGGATAAGTATAAAGAAAATCACTAAAGCATTGCCGAATTTGTTTGTCTAAAAGTACCTTTTATGAGCTGAAAATGCTGGCGGCTAAATGTCTGTGTTGACAAGATATCTTGTCGGTAAATGTACGTGTCAGCTAATTATCCGGTCGGCCGTCAGCTGTCGGCTAAGTGTCACGCTCCATTTACTGCAATATATAATACTGTTGCGCTTCTTTCTTACGGGTTCGTGGATTTGGAGTGATTGACGACAACACTTGATGAAGAAGGGAAACACAATTTATTAGCCAGTATTACTCAGGATAGCTCCAAAAGAACGTTTACAGTCGTCGAAAAACTACGACAAGCACGCTGAAACAATTAACGAAACAGCTTTCAGGCTATCAGGCTATAACGGTAGAAACAGCTTCACGCCAAAGCTCTACAGTACCGCTCCCGACTCGGTTCAGTCGTTCTCGGAACTATGTACTCTCGAGATTCTCCAAGCTGCAACTCGCGGTGCACTCGACGAGAAGCACTAGAGCACAGTTCTCGACTCAGTTCGGTCGTTCTCGGAGCTCAACACACTCAAGATAAAACACGACGAGGCACTAACTCGCGATCAACTCGATAGACTGCGAGACACTGACAGACTGATTGATTAACGCTTCTCCGCGTGCAGGTAGGGTTTATATAGCTTTTGGGCTGCCTTCGAGAACATTCTGATCCAAACCGGTAATAATTTGTTCTAGAAGGTTCTCCATCCGTCAATGGCATATCGCCAAGTTTTTCTCCAAATTAGCGATTTGCCGCCAAATATGGCAACCCTGCCTTCCCCTGCCATTTTCTGGCAACCCTAAACCTGCTTTGCGGGGAAGCTATCTTACTGCAGCTCGACATCCGTGCAGTCCAGTCCTTGGTTAGAAGCCAAATTCGCCACAAATAAAACATAATAAAACAAATAAATAACATAACTAAAGAAACAAACATTATACTATGTGCAAGTTATATACACAAATTAATCACATAACAATTTTAATTTATGCAAATTAAAGTTTAGAATGAATTGCAGTCACAAGCTTTTCATTAAGTTATACCCGGCTTAAATACCATTTCACTGCAGTTTACAGATGTATTTCTGTTTTGCATACTACTGTCTGAAGGTTTATTCCTTTCAGATTTTGAATCCACAGGAAGATCTGAAACAGTTTGCTGACCACTCTGTAGTTTATTCGCATCATGTGTGCAGTTCACCTCGGTATTTTTAGCAGTTAGTACATGCCCTCCTCTTATTTACCTCTATTTTCTGAAAACCAGTTCCGATGTTTGCATTAGAATTATGAACAGAATCCAATTCTTTACAAACAGAAGTATCCTGGTTTAGAATCAAGTCCCTGTCTGCACAACTTGCACTATGAGACACGCGCCCAGTTTGTGAAGTGGGTGTATTTTCGTGCAATACTGGGACACACTGCTAAGCTGTACATCAGCTTCTCCCATCTCTGCATAGCACGCACTTTCAGATGGTTCAATATTTGCTGAATGCGACTTCATAACTTCTCTCTTAGTTTCTACCAACTTAAAAGTCACATTTTCACTTTCTTTTACTTCTGCTTCAGGCACTTGAGAATCAAAAGCTTCTTTCCCGTCTTTTATTTCTTCATGTTTCCTTTCTTTTTCTTTAATCCTGTTAGATGTTTCATCCATCACTTCTTGATCTTTCGCAGATACTTCATCAGAAACTTCCTTCATTTCTTCATCCTTTCATTCTTCAGATGCCACTACTGTCATTTTGACATCTTCTATTTTTGATCCAATTTCTTCTTTAAACTCTATTTTCATCAGTTGGAGTTGTTGTAGCAGCTTTTCTTGGCCGGCTACTATTCCTTCTCGAACGATTTTATTTCGATCAGTAACTCTTCTTGTCCAATCTTCATCTCTTCATATCCAGCTTTCATTTCATCATATCGGGCTTTTATCTCTTCCAATCCAACTTTTACAGCTGCTAAGAAGTCCATGATCTTAATTTCCTCCGTCATGGCTTTTTCTTGTAGGCGGGTCACTGGCATCGACTCTCAAATCCCACTTTTGACACCATTTGCTGCGTTTCTTTCTTATGGGTTCGTGGATTTGGAGTGATTGAAGACAACACTTGATGAAGAATGAAAACACAATTTATTAGCCAGTATTACTTAGGACAGCTCCAAAAGCACGTTTACAGTCGTCGAAAAACTACGACAAGCACGCTGGAACAATCAGCGACACAGACATCAGGCTATAACAGTGGAGACAGCTTCACGGCAAAGCACCAGAGTACAGCTCCTGACTCGGTTCAGTCGTTCTCGGCGCTTTACGTACTCTCGAAATTCTCCACGCTACAACTCGTGATGCACTCGACGATAAGCACTAGCCGTCTGACCGGCACAGCGTTTCCCTAAGAAAGCCCAGATTTCCGAAAACTGCGATGAGAAAGAGCTATTTTCTTAATTTTAATGCCAAAATATCCCTGGTACTTTATATCTGTATTTATGCACTTTTAATATATTGCCTTAATGTTTTGGATATATTTCAAGATGGACGTACATATACGTTCTTAGGGATATCACAAAAAAAATAATCTAGGCCGTATATATACGGCCTTACCGGTTAGAGGCCTAGGGCTCCCGACTCGGTTCGGTCGCTCTCGGAGCTCAACGCGCTCAAGATAAAACTCAACGCGGCACTAGCTCGCGATCAACTCGATAGACTGCGAGACACTGGCTGACTGGCGCTACTCCTCGTGCAGGCAGGGTTTATATAGTTTTTGGGCTGCTTTCGAGAACATTCTGGTCCAGCCCGGTAAGAATTCGTTCTAGATAGAAGGTTGTCCATCCGTCAATGGCATATCGCCAATTTTGTGGCCAAATATCACCAAATGGGCGATTTGTCCTTAAACCTGCCTTCCCTTGCCATTTTCTGGTAACCCTGAACCCGCTTGCGGGGAAACTATCTTATCGCAACTGGACATTTCGTAACAATACGGATAATAGACATCATTGAACCTTGAAAATAATTTCCCCTCTATATCTTTTGTATAAAATAATTTCGGAGTACAGCTATAGCTGTGTTTGCCGTTGCATTGTCCTGTTGGAACGAAAATGTGCTGCCCCCCCAACTGTTTTGCACACAATTCTGCCGCAATACCCAATGAATATTTATGGCAGAGTCCGTATTAATTAAGACTCTCGCTGCTGAAATCTGGAACACACGGGCCAATGATCTGTGATATACTATCTGATTGGTTCCTAGCTCTCCACGGATGTAGGTATTATACATATGTGCATGTTCATTGTGGCAGGGTTATCATCTCAAAACTATAGATAGAATACTCTCCACCCTATAGAATGCAGAATATTCAGTGCATATTCCAGGCAAAACTAACGTTGCACTTGTTTGAGAATGCCTAATAAATTAATTCTCCAGGTAGGTAGGCGGTTAGTTAAAGATTGGATTATTTAGATTATGGCAAAGCGCGCTGGAACTATCTGCAAAAGGGGAAGGTAGTTGCTATCGTGGAAGACTTTTTAAGGTGGTTAGTTATGGTACAATATGTATATAGCTGTCTTCCATGAGAAAAGAAAGTCCAGAAAATCTCAGAAAGTCCTCTCAAACGGTTGATGGTAGAGGAAGAGTGGCGGGAGATCCTCGGATCTCCACCTCCGGGAGTTCTTCCTTAAAATTGGGATGGAAAGCTTAACAGTTAGCTAGGTTCAGCGGTACTACGGCAGTGCTGGCCTAGCTTCTACCTGTACCTGTCTTCCATAAGACTATAGAATATAAGTTTACATTGCATAAGTTCCCAAAATATACAGAATATTTATTCTATCCTTTGCTTGTGAAACATTAAAATTAATGTTGTTCAAAGCTTCAAATACTTCGTCTGCATCTATTTTAGTAAACTTAATTAAAAGATAAACACTTTCAACACGCCCTATTTGAATACTGTTCTGCAGTTACTGTAATTTTAAGGAATTCCAATGAATTTAATTCATTTTTAAAATCAGAAGGAAGAGTGCTTGAAAACTTAGGATAGCATTAAAAGTGCTTGCTCGAATATAACATAGATATTCAGACAAATTTAAATTAAATTTAAGCTGGAAAACAATAATCTAATTCACCTTTCAAACAATTTGCTTATACGATGCCTCATTAACAAAAGGAATTGTTGGTAAAATGAATAAGTTTTTCCTTGAATATCTTTGACCTGTTCTGTTTTTAACTAGTTATTATTGAAAATAAATACATTAGCATGGCTAAAGCAAAAACATTTTTAATTATACAGTTGCATGTCTGTATAAATGAATATTATTTTAAACCCACTGTCATTTCATGTAACTGATATGATTCAAAATACTCGATTTAAAATTAAAAATCTCTTAGTATTGATGTCTAAGGAAAGGGAAATCCTTCGTGAAGGATTTTCTAAGGAAACTTGGCTCACACTCATGTTGCACTTTCGTGTTCCTGACTGAAAAAGCAAGTTTAATTCTCACAATCATATTTATCACCTTATAATTTCCAGGAAAGGGTCAGACAACAAGGTTGGGAAGAATTCATGCTAAGCTGTTTGATTTCCTTACTTTGTCAGCACTGAGTGTTCTGTGCATCTGTTTAGGGAACATTGTGAAGTACTAGGGTCCTTATCCTCAGGTCCTGAACTGAACCAGGGAGCTGAAAAATGTCGGCTTTGTTCTGATGTAGATACTGTGCTGGAGAATAACTGCACTTGAAAGGGATTTAAAATCCTCTTTTTATTAAATCACTATTATTTACACACTTCCCAACTCGGGAGAGATACAGAAAGTAAAAGATCACACTTGGGCCTAACTTAACAAATCAAATAAATTTAAATAAATCTCTAAACCTAAATAGAAATGTAATTAAACTTTGCTCGCAGAGCAAATCGCGGAGTTTGGCCTCTAACTAACTGGTGCGTAGCAAGAAATACTAATACTAGCGCACTTCAATTTATTTCAATATGCAATCACGTAGTAAGCACTATGGCTTATAATTTTAGCTGCTAGCTGGTCAGGCGAACGTCGAGCAGAATGACCGTGATCTGAGACTAAAGCTCTCTCACACTGAGAGGTTTCTACCTCTGGTTTAAATAGTACTTGGCTGTACTTCAAATTAGCATAAGCTGAAAACGCGCGCTTCTTCTGACGGGAAGTTGAAACAGAAAAGAGATAGAAAGATTTAAACTAAAATAAAACTTGGTTAGTTTAACTAAAATCTTACAAACTTCCCGCCAGAATTGCGGTAGTTAAGCTACTGTGGTCCAAACGGACCATGTTGAAACTCGCAATTCTAAACAAATAGTCAAAATTTAACTCTTCTAAACTTAGGCCAACTCTTACAAGGCAATATCTGTTTGTGAAAACTTTTTACAGAAGAAATTTGCTTGAACAACCGTCTTCAACATTTTTCTTTCATAAGTCTTACTCCTTCCAGCAAAATCTGGAAGGAAAGGAATTTTAGTACAACATAATAACAGTAATTTCTAGGTACAATTCTTTATTCTTACCCGTGTAAATTCGCACACACACATTATCATTCAAGCACAATTAAGTTCTTCCCCCAATGCTCTCTCACCGGTTTTGGATGCAAAGCAAACCGCCATTGCGGGTTTTCTGTGTTCCGGGTGTTCAAATCTTCCACCTACGATCGACTAACATTAGTTAGAACTTGACATACGAGACCTCAAAAGACGCCCTATAACCAGCTAAACCTGAGGTTCTCACTAGCTTTATGTCTAACACTTTAAGTGTATTTGGTGGAGAGCCTATTTAACACTTGCATTCTAAAATTACTCAAACTTTAACTTTTCATGCATACAATTCGCCGTTTGCATATATAATTCACATTGATATTGCACTTAACGTGCATTGCTAGCATAATATTATTTGTTACATTTTATAACACTTTAGCAATTTCATTGCAGTCATGAAATACAAATGTAGGTTAAATTTCTAAGCTTACAGCAAGTGCTTCCTATTCCTTTCTCAAGGTACTTTCCTGAAATATCACATTACATTGAAATAACAGTCCACAGACTAAATCGTGTTCTTCAATTTTCCGATTTCTCATTCTAGACATTTTACAAGTCTTTCGAGAAAGCGTCATACAAAATCATTTAGTTAACCTTTTCTTTTCAGCAACTCATTGCTTTTACAAAATTAATCTATTTACAATGCTTAAGAAACTACTTTACAAACATTAAGTAATTTTAAGTCTTTAAGGATTACAATTTTTTTTTTAAAACAAGAAATTTTTCTTTCAAGATGAGAACTTATCGCCCACTTGGCGTAAAACTCAACCTCGCTTGAGATAAAATCGACCCTGCAACTTGCAGTACACTCGAAAATTAACTAAACTGTTGGATACGGAATTCTACTTATCTTGTTGTGGTCATCCATCCCTTTTCTTGGCCCAATCCTTGAAAGTTGAGTATGTTGCAGCTTGGTTCAGTCTCCTTGACTTTGGTTGTTGGTCCTTGGGAGCTTGCTCATCTCTTTTCCTTTTACAATTCCGTCGTTGTATCCTAGCGTATTTGCTCTGAGGAGGAGGTTGTTCTGCTGGGCGTTTGGTGGACTGGGTCCTTCGCTCTTGGGTCCTTGTTCGTTGCTGCTCCTGGTTCCTGCTGTATTCGAGACGTTGATTCTCAGGCTGCAATCGACGCTGCTTGCTTCTCAGGCAGCAATCGACGCTGCTTGCTTCTCAGGCACCTGTCCGATGATTCCGCAGTTCTTTTGGATACATTAGGCTTTCCTTGCCCATTCTGCTTTCGTCTCTTGGTTTGCTCGTAGGTCCGTTCGTAGATCTGCTCACCTGCATCGTGAGACTTTCTTTTGAATCCACATTTTTGGTTCCTACTTCTACTTTGTTGAGGGGGAGCTTTCTTTTTCTGACTTTTCGATGCCGTTGTAGCTGGTTCCTGCTGTTTTCGCTGAAGTACATCTTCCTGGCTAATCGATTGCCTCAGATCCTGAAAAAAATCTTTAAATACAAACATTTTGCTGCGATTATAGAACGGCTTAATTTGATCCACATTCGCCGTGACTGTTTGTCCATCATTCCTTTTTAATATGACCACTGCTTGTGTGATATTTTCAATTATGAAAGGGCCTTCAAAACGCGGAAAGCATTTCCCCACCTTTTCTTCTGGGGCATTTGACAAGTTATGTTTCATTTTCAGAACTTCATCTCCCACATTGTACTTGACCCCTCTTCTCTTCTCGTCATAATATAATTTTTGTTTTCTCTGGGCCATTTCTATATTTCCCGTCGCTTCCCGTATCAACTTTTGTATATCACTTATTTTAAATTCTTCTGCCCTTTCTTATTTTCAGAACTTCATCTCCCACATTGTACTTGACCCCTCTTCTCTTTTCGTCATAATATAATTTTTGTTTTCTCTGGGCCATTTCTATATTTCCCGTCGCTTCCCGTATCAACTTTTTTATATCACTTATTTTAAATTCTTCTGCCCTTTCCTGGACAAAGAAAAGTTTATCTAAGGGTGTTAAAAATGTTTCTTCCAAGAAACAGTTCAGCGGGTGTTTTTTGTGTAGTATCGTGTTTGGCGGTCCTAAGGGCAAATGCAAATTCATTTATATGGCTATCCCAGGTAGAGTGATAGTTTTTCACATAACTTCGAATTATTTTCACTACATTTCTATTAACCCGTTCCGCTATGTTTGACTGCGGACGGTACGGGACCACTTTAGATGACGCAAGCCCAGTTTTGCACACATTTCCTCAAAAATATTACTAAAAAACTGGAGACCATTATCGGAAATAACTTTTAGGGGCGCCCCGTATTTTAAAATATACTTATT
>KK112823.1:214396-224795 GCA_000611955.2 Stegodyphus mimosarum | reverse complement strand
TCTTATAAACGTGATGAAATGATGTGCTTAATATCTATACATTAAATAAAATGCGAATATAAATATTTATGGAAACCGAGATGATGGAACATAGTGCAGTCTCAGTGGAACCTTATGTGTCAAGGAAGTAAATGGATATTCATAGATAATGAGGGTAGATTAGTGTCAACGAATGAGGTAGCATGTTTTTGATTTCCCTGTACGAGAATAGTTATCAGAAAGCTCAACATATTTCTCGAATAGGAAAATAAATAAACTAGAGTGTGTAGAAATTATTGCTTTGTCACAAGCATTCTTTATGAAACCTCAAGTAATATTTTGTGATTCTGTAGTGCTGAATTAAGAAATCAATATGTAAGCAATACATATATACATTATATTGAAGAATTAAAATTCGACAATATATGTGATATCGAAGAATCAATGTAACATATTGCATTGGCTCTAAACGTTTCGCGAAGTCGTGAGTAATATTTTCTTTTATCATTTTGTTGCGTTAAAATGGAGAATCAATATATATAAGCAATCAATATGTACTTTATACAGAAGAATTATAATTCTTTAATATATGCTACATTGTAGGTTCTATTGAAAAATCCATCATTCCATAAAATTAGAAAAGCAATAACCTTGTGTTTGGCGTACATTAATTTATGATTTTAATCGGTTTCGAAGGCAAACAACCTGCGGGCCCCTCTCCATCAACAGCAAAGAAATCTGCAAGATTGGAAAGCAGAGGTCTTAACGGTCCTATATATATACCAAAAAGAGAATGAGACGTTAACGCCATTTGTCGTCATTTATTACTATTTTTGTGACAGATGGCTCCACCTCTTTGCTACCGCAGGGTATAAACACGAGCGTTGCGGCCGCTGCCTTCCAATCTTGCAGATTTCTATGCTCCTCATGAAGAGTGACCTGCACCTGTGTGCTCTCGAAATTAATTGAGATCTTTACTAAATCTATGCCAAACACAAGGTTGTTGCTTTGCTAGTTTTTATGTTTCATTTCAGCGTTTTTCCTTTCTAATCTAACGCAAGGCATTGTTAGAAATATCCTTTGCGTAGCCTCAAGTATTATTTTTTTATCATTCTGCAATGCTAAGAGGAGGAATCAATATAAAAGTAGTAAATATATATGTTACTTTGAAGAGTCAATGTAACGTAATGCACTGTTACAAATCTTTTTTACGAAGTCACATATAATATTTTCTTTTATCATTTTGCTTTTATGAAACGAAGAATCAATATATAAGCGGGCAAGCAGATATGGTTGCTGGGTTTACGAACGCAATAATTATTTAACATTCTATTGCTGTTTATGGCAGAGCTGGTTAACGTTTTATTTTTTTTTTATTCGATAACATAATGTGACACTGAACAAGGTTTCCTGCATCAAAATAATCTTCCATTAAGTCATCCCCAATATGAATTTTCCTGAGGGTCTTGAGCAATAATTATACCACAGATTGATCATGAATGAACTCATAGTACCAAACGAATTCCTTCACAGGATATTTAAATTCTTTGTGTTATTGTGTGTATGTATTTTTTAAATTTTCTAAGGATATATTTCAGTTAATAGCCCATTTCCCCCATATGGAAGAAATATCTATTAATTAATCATAGGGACAAACGTTTTTTGATAATAAAACTCTTTGCAAGGAAAAAACGTTCTTAGATACTATCAAATTTGTAACTACCGTAATTATTCGCGTATTCACCTCTCTAGTGTTTAAGAGCAAGGATAAGAAAACTTGTTAAGTATTCAAGTAATTTTCTGTGCCCTCAAGACCTTCAAAAAGCGAGCTCCCTTAAATTTCAAAATAAAATCGTTATCCTAGTGTTTAGTTTCGTCTTCTTAAATGATTTGCGCGTAGATTTTTGGTATAAGGCTCTAATTGATGAAATATTTGCGTTTCGCACGAAAACTGCTTAGTTATGTTTTACGTGGTAAAACAACAAAAACAACTCTGCCGAGATTAAAAACAATGTCATTCAAAGAGTGTTAGCTAAGTGCTGTAACACTCAGTTTTCTATAAATAAACATACTCATTTATTGCATATTTCGCAAAGCGTATTGTATAAGCAATCAAATTATTTTGAGTAACTTTATATCGGTACTTTAATCACATTTCATGGCAGTTGTGTCAATTAAATTTTGATGGATATACAAAACTTGGGTTAAGGAATGTTTCGAGGTCTATATTTTTCATAAAACCTAGACATTTCTCCTCTTCTTGTCTCTTAAATTGCATGTTAACTTTTAGAGGGACTAAGATTTCACTTCAAACAGAGTGACTACTGTTTCACCATAAATAGAACGACTGTAATTTCAAATAGAATAACCAAGGTTTTCTTCTGCTGTTCTGCGGGAGTAAAAGTGCTTAACAAAGTACTAAGCGATGATATTTTCTTCCCAATGGGGTCCAAGATCTTCAAGATATATATTGTAAATGTTCCTTACTTGTGCAATAGCAGCTCAATCATAAAATAATTACACTTATATTAATCTGACAAGCGTTTAGTTTTACACATTTTCTGATTTATTGAGTTCACCAAAAAATAATTTTGCAATTAGCCCATCGAAAAACACAAAGAAAAGAAAGCTAAAAAGAGGAATCAACTAAATGCTGTCTCTTGATATAAGTTTCAGAAGATCTGAATTTAATCAAATCCTACAGCCAATATCCAATTGCTGAAGAATTGTCAGAAATATTGTCTGCAAATAGAGCAAGAGACAGGAAATTATTATCTGACTTATTTTGCCCCACAAAAACAAGCTTTTCTTAAAGAGATTAGAAACAAGTATTGCAAAAACAAATACCGGTAACTTCCATTTGAACTTACACATTAGGGGTATTCAGTATTTTTTTTTCACACGCTCACAGAAGAATAAACGAAATATTTGTAATATTTGGTGGAAGTGATTATAACGCTAACTTGATAACTGGTAGATCCGTGGCTCGAATTCTGGAGAGCGCACAAGTGATTTTTCATCTTTCCTGACTTTGAAAAATCAAAAGGTTATCCGAAATAAAATATGATTTATGATATACTACTTGATATATTATTGTTTATGACATACTTCTACATATTACTTGCATATAGTCAAATAAATGGTATGTTTCTTTTCGATAATACCTTATAGGACAGAGAAGTAAGAAAATTTCGTCTTCCCATGTGCATGCTGTCTGTGTATTAGAGTCCACCTGTCACACATCCACCTGGCAGTTGGAGAATCGAATACCGACAGCGATATGGTTGCTTTATCGCTCTTCCTGGTCCGATATCAAGTAATTTCCACGATAATTTGCTACCACATGTTTTGTTCTACTGGGAAAAGAAATAAACCCTAGTTGTTTTATAAAAGGAATGTAATGTAAGAAATATCCCCATTCGGTGCCGCAAAACCACAGGCAGTTTAAATGTTTTTTACATTCCGCTAACATCGAATTTGGCTAGCCTCCTGGTTTGAATACCGGGAAAGGCTCTACTCATTATTCATATTTATAAATAATTTATTAATATTCTCATTATTCATATTTTGGAACTTTATAATCTCTACAATTAAAGTTTAGAAACTTCTGGAAATATTTAGTATCTATTAAAAATATTTTATTTAATATGAATATATTTCATGAAGTATATTTTGGAAGAATACAAAATCTAGAAATTAAAGTATCTTTATCATACATGACACTATATGGATTGATGTAATCATTCGTAATCGTTAATCGTTCAAAACGTTTTCAGGGTGAAAGGAAAATAGCTGAATAATAAATTGTTACAGTTCCGCTAAACTGATGAAGTCTGATGATATTGAGAACCAAATGTCTAAAGCATATTTCGAAGTATGCATAACGATGCATATCAATATATATTCTCCAACATTTTAATTCTTGCTGCAATTACTTGTTCTTTTTCATGGAAATAACAGGACACAATGCGTAGAAAAAAAAGCAAAATCAGCAAAAGAGGAAAGAGAGAAATATATTTTAAGAAGGCCGAAATGTATAGCTCTAAAGTCTTCAGAAGTACAAATGTAACCAATATAATATTCAAAGACATAATATACCATTATAATATGCAAAGACAAAAAAAATGTTTTTCTTTGACTGCATTCAAGTCATAGTATAGTCCAGCATTTTCAAAGTAATATTGTTTTAATTGTGAAGTGGGTAGAAGTGTAGTGCCTGCTTGAATGATATTATATTCATATGCGTTACAGTCGAAGATTTATAATAACGTGGGTTTTGATGTAATACTGCGACCAAATGATAATGAACTTTGATTAATTAATTGCCTGTTAAGTCAGTTCTGATTCTAGACTTTCAGAAATGAAAGATTTTAACTATTTTCTCATTTATATTTTTGAATAATATTTATTAATAGTGTCAAATGTATTCTCAGCTTCTGTTTCGGAAAATAACTTGTGAAAATTGACAGGAAGATTCTTCTACAGCAGGGGTTTCCAACCCTAGTTTTCATTGAATTTCAATGTGAACGTTTTCTCATTTTTAATGAAATAGAAATTGCCTCCAACACAGATACCAGCACAGACCGAAATGCGACCGATTTCTTTTTTATGTGCATGTATTATTAACGCTATCCAAGTATAAATTTACTTTAAAAAAGTAAATGGTGACCGCCGTCCAACGGATATTCTAGAACGTGCTCTTAAGGGCAAAAAGGTTGGAGACACCTGCTCTATAGTATGTCTTTTAAATGTACTTATTTATATTGATTTTTCTGTGTCTCACGCGTGAGAATGACATTCCCTATGGTCTTGCTCATAGTGCCTAAGTGTGAGGAATTGAATTTAATTCATTTATAGACAGATTGTTTAGTAGGATGGTTCGATAGCGGAGATTTTTGTATTTTCCGTAACGTAAATACCAAAGCTTTCCTCCATCTATCACATCTGTCGCCTGTAAATTATACTTACAATTATAAGATAATCTAGCGTGCTTTGGAGTAATCACTTATAATTTTTACGTGATTGTTTGTGTAATTTATTTTGCTTCCAAAACAGTTAAATCAAATCAGTGTTTATGTTAAGCAAGAAACGTAATCTCAGTTTGGCGTAGATTTTGAGTAAAACTATTGATTTCAGAATGCAGTCCCCCCTTTTCATGAAGAATGAAGACCTGTAGCGAATCGTTGTTGAAACTGATAGAGAACTATTTGCGCATTACTAATGAACATAAAAATGTCGCTCAAGCAATTTAACTCCTATCAGTAACTTAAAAACCGCTATTTGGTTAGGTTTATTTGATTATGGCTGATAACTCAAAAGCTATTTGCCTAAGAAAAGGAATGTCTTTGTAGAGGATTTTATATGAAAAACTGGCTCATATCTATGTAACTCTTAGGAAAGCACGGAAAACGCCTCATCCCCAGCTTGAACTACCAGTATTCAGTTACATTACCGCGCGGCTGGGGGGCTAATATTATTAATGATATACGTGGTGCCTAGAATAGAGAGACAGTAATATTTTTATCTGTCGCAGTGATTATCTAACAGCTGTCATAAATCTAACCCTCTTAACCTTGTTTCATGGTAAAATAATTCTTCTTGATAAAAGACCTACAATTGTGGCAAAACTGAGGCAATAAGACGCAAGAAGAAACGAAATTGAAAACTATTAATTGAAAGTGAGTATGAAAATTTTCTCAAGTTCTCTGCAGTATATTTTTCACATCTTTTGACAGCTAAAATTTATTTGGAAAAATCTTGTATTATATTTCGAGAACTGACTTCTTGATCTCACTCTACTCAGAATGGAAATACACATATATATAATATACTGTGTACGATATGTAAAATAAAATGATGTAACTTATACATGGAGAGAAATAACAAAAAATATATTTAAAAATTCTGCACAAGAGGATAAAGAATACTCTTTTTACGGCATTTTGTTGCATTGCTCATGCGGTTAACGTCTGTTAAATTAATTAAAATTTAAGGGTGAGATGCTTTCAAGATGGCCAAAGTATGTCCAAATTACATTTTAAAATTCAGTATTTCTATAGCTGTTTAGTTTAAGATTACAGAATTCTATATATCTCTTTCAATATCCTACACACTATATTTTCTGCTTTTGTTCTACTTTTAGATACCCAAACACTTTAATCATGTAACTTTAACATATCTATTTAGTTTAAGATCACAAAATTTTATATACCTCTTTCAATATCCTACACGTTATATTTTCTGCTTTTATTCCATTTTCGGAAGCCAAACATCTTAAATAAAATAAAATTAAATATTATTGGCATAAAGTCGTAATATATAATATATACGATATTATGAGCAAACATTTCTTTATGGTTAGCAATTTATTTTTTTTAACTTAGGAAAAAAATATATTCAAGTTATATTTTAATGCTGCATATTTTTTTCTAATTTATAAAACAATATGCATCATTAAAATGACTTATCTTGAAAATAGTCAAATTCTATATTGTTTTGAGAGGTGAATTTTTTTTTAAACTTAGAATCGACTATTTTTTTATCAGAACATTAAAGGAACACAAATAGTCCAAATTTCGTTAAATTCTGACTAGCGGTAATAGAGAAATCAGGGGTGGAAGGAGGAATGTTATGGTTTTAAGGAATTTTAACATAAAGATATACCTTAAGATTCTGAATATGTGTTTTAGTTTCTTAATATAAGCAAGGAAATATAGTTATAATTTAAAAGTACAAATAATTATGTATCTAAAGAATATTACAGACATAATCATCCTAATTTTCTTCGAGACAATGAAAAATAAGTCGAAGTTTTCAAATGATCCCAAATTTAATTATTGATTTCAAAATTCGTATGCCAGAAGCAGAATAATTGGCCAGTTTTATAGTCTAGTGTTTACACAAGTTGCCAAAATTTTTTGAAATTCTAATGAGGCAGTTGAGAGAAATCATGCATGCAGCCAAGAAAATAATAGATAATACATACATATAAAATAAGTTACTAAAGGAATTTAACTTGAAATCTTGTAAGCAAATCATTATCATAACATTTACTTTAAGGTAGGTATGTATGCTAAAACGTTAGCTTTCTTATCATGCTTAGCTGCATATTTGTACCAAACAGTATACAGTATTGTATGCATATTTCAGGGAATTCAATGCAAGGAACTGACTGAAACATGAATGAGTCATGAACCATCTGAGGCATGAACCACTGGATGAGACATGAACCATTTGGCCTTTTCGATCACAAAATTTTAGTAATGTTTTTATCTTAACTTCGGTTCTAAAACGAATTTGTTCATGGAGTTTGCTTTAAAATGCTTGTACAAAATCAAATGTTAATATAAAATCACAATGACATTCGATTCTTTTAGTGTCTGTTTAATTAATTCCTTAACGGCAGAGTTAATTAAATAGGTTGGTGAGTTATCTTGCTTTGCAACTTTTAGCTATCAATCCAACAGACAGTTCTAAATTTTAAAAATTTGAAAAATTATTTATTAGCCACTATATTAATAGCGATTCTTTCTCATTATACAAAACACAGGATACGGCAACTTACACGGTTGACGAAACTCAAATGATTTCAAATAACAAAATCCTATTTTCAAAAC
Organism: Stegodyphus mimosarum; assembly: GCA_000611955.2. Lineage (NCBI taxonomy): Eukaryota > Metazoa > Arthropoda > Arachnida > Araneae > Eresidae > Stegodyphus > Stegodyphus mimosarum. Next base: position 217,200 of record KK112823.1, on the reverse strand, counting down.
TACAACATTTGGCTGTCTCTAAATTCGTGAAATGTTTTACCAGGAGCATATCAGAACTAACCTTTAACACGCCGCTGTAGCCAATAATGCGAGATTTAAAATATGACTGTCTCTGCTACCAAGGCACGCTTAGTTTCCTCATTCGAGTGCTTTTGACGCATACTTTACTAGACAGGAAAACGGAAAATGGAGATAAACTAATGAATTTTGTCATAGTTACCCCGGGAAACCCCATACGCGTGTGGGTGATTATTTCCAAACGTATCACAAACTGTGACAAATTACAAAACATAACATTTTTATTTTGTTAAAGATTTATAAACTTGTGCTCGTTTTATATTATATAGCAAATGAATAAATATTTTGCTTTATTGGAGCAATGTATTTTTTTTTTATATTTTACATTTACATTTACATTTCTAACCAACATAGTGCTAGAACTTTTGGTGCACTATATATGAGTGACTAGGCTGGAGTGAAAAGGGCTAAATCTAGTCCCTCACAGCACAGCTGGAAGGCGTTTCGCAGTCAAAATGGCAACACGTGGCGTAATCTTCAGTAAGCTTACGGATTAGATTGTGATATGTTCCAAGAAAAATAGGCTAAAAAGGATCAACTCAAATCTAGATGTTAGTGAAACGTACAAATAATTGTCACAAAGGAACTGTTACATATGTTTTTCTGCCCTGTTGGCGTGGTTGTTGTAAAGTCTTGAGTGCGACTTCGAAATCCAGAAAATTTAGGAACGTGCTTAATTGTAGAGTATCTTTGTGCCTTAAAAGCGTTTAAAATACAGTCGATATGAATGTCCCTTCGAGAAGTTAGTCGTAGAAAATGAGGGGGTGGCAGAACCTTTATCTGCCCTTTGAGGAAATTCTCTTTCAAAACTGTTTGAAACAGGGGTAGGCAAAAGCCGAGCAGAGGTTCGAATGCAGGTATTTTAATGGCTTAATCCACTTTATTATGAAATCCTTTGCAATGCCGTTTTTATCCTTTTCCTACCCGATTTGGTAAGCAAACAACCGAAATCTACAGCACGAGTTCGCGTTAATTGCAATGTATATGCGCATATATTCGTAGGATTATACAAGAAATCAGCTAAAGTAAAAACGCTAGATAAGTTAGAAAGCATGTGTGTCTGCAGAAGAAAATAATTCTATCACTTCCAGCAGCTTTAATTTAGAAATTAAACATTAAAATATGAATACTTTTGAGTAAAATGATTCACAGGAAAAGAAAGCTAAGGGAAAAAAATTTCACTCTTAAATTTTTCATTAAAAATTAAACATTATACACTTCAATTATTTCAACAGACCTACAGGAACAGACCTCGTTTTTCGCATATCTGGTGAAACTGAAGATTACCAATAACCCAGTAATACTCTCTCTCTCTCTAACAAGTGTAATAAAATAGTCACTTATCTATGAAATGAAGAATGGAAAGCTGACAGGTCTATCCTGACCCCATGTTTACTGGTTGGGGCTTATTAAATGTAAAAATTTATGAAATTAAGTGCGTAAAATGTTATTGTAAATTGTAATTATTTAAGGCATTTGGATAGAGAAAATGTATCCTTACCCATCGTATCCTGGGAAACAACTAGGCCTCCGCAATAAATCGTTACACGACACGAGCACCATTGCGCCTTACTACCTATGATATACTAAAAAAGACCTTTTTGGTCGGTAGTCAGAAGTATTTGTCACATCTGGTTTAGAAGACAGACAAATTTATATTTCTACTATAACGTGCTCGAAAACTCAGCCGACAGCAGGTACAAGTCGGATGTTCTTGCACACGTTGAATCTCGTGGTCAGTTTTTTTTTTTTTTTTTTGGTTTTAAATAACCGTCTGGCTTTGAATTATTGTTCCAGCACTTTAATTTGGCATGACTGTGAGTTGGAACTAACAGCTTCTTAATGAAAACTCCTACGAAACCTGCTTTCAAGTGGTGTTTTAGGACAGTATAGCGATTAGTTACACATAATTTCTTAACAGGTTATTTCAGCTTTCAAAACTGATGTAAGATCTGAGAAGACTGTCGGATAAAAAAATAAGTTTCGATACCAGCAATATGTCTTTCTAATTTAGCCTAAATAATTTGATGCTTAGTTATATTAATACTTAAATCTATCAGATTTAGTACATATTTTGAACTCTAAAATATATATTATAACGGTTTATTAAATGGAAGTTATAATTCGTTCAATCTAGGCTAAAAACTTTGAGCAGCCTTGATTTAATTACAGATTGATGTCTTGCTTCAAACTGCTTTAAAATGGAAAAGAGGTTTTTAATATTAACGAAAATCTTACTTTGTGAAATCAACGTATAAAATAACTAAGATTAAAAGGTAAAGGAAACAGTTGAAATTACTGTTTTCTTCTTGAATAGTTCGGCATTTTTAATTTCAGTGTCTGAGGTTATCTAAATACAACATATAAAGACATAAACTATCTAAAGCGTAATCCAAAAAATTCAAAAATTTAAATTTGTCGTAAGTGATATTAGCATTTTTGCATTCCACATTTTAATTGCCAATCTCCCACATGGAAGTTTTAAAAATTGAAATAATCTGTTAAGAAATTAAATGTAACTTATCTCTTTACTGTCCTAAACAAACCACTTAAAAGCAGGTCTCGTAGGAATTTTTATTAAGAGGTTGTGAGTTCAAATTCACAATCACGCCAAATAAAATTGCTAGAACAATAATCCAATGCTAGAGGGTTATTTGAAACTAGAAAAAAGCCTTAGTATTTCCTACCTATCTAGAGTGATTAAAAAACATGAAGAATTTTCCTAC
>KK112823.1:198793-214360 GCA_000611955.2 Stegodyphus mimosarum | reverse complement strand
TTTGATAACTTGCACGAATTAAAGGAGAAACTAAAAAAAAAATAAAAAGAAAAGAACAAAACCACCACTGGGAAATGGAGTTAAACAAAACAAGATTGCCGCAGTGATTAATCTCGTATGCTATTTTTCTGTCTCCTTAGTGTGAATAAATCTATATTCTTTGTTCTAAATCAGTGAGCTAATTAATTGAAACGAATTCAAGCGCATTTCTGCTTATTATTTTTTATTAATTATTTCGAACCTTCTCCTACCTATTTTCACTCTTTTTCCTTTCACCAGCGATGATAAATGCAGGGCACTTAATTTCGTTTGATGGCGTGCGGGGCAAAAACTTCCCAGGTCCTGTTTTCTAATTATTTGGATATTTCAAGTTCCTGACTCCCTCCTCCTTCTTTCGGAGTTCAGAAAAATGATGAATGAAGGGTGGATCTCGTGGCTAATAAAACACGTTGGAGCTCATTAGGGCTTCCGGAACAAAACCACTTTTTAGAAGCTGCAACTATTACGAACATTTCACAAACCGCTCAGTACCTATAAAAGAAGATTAACAATCTCTTCTTCAGTTTAGTAGTGAAGGAAGACAGGAGAAAAAAAACCAAGAAGACTGTTTGCGATTATATTATATGATATTGAAATGTATTTATAACTCTGTTTTAATACATCCTGAAAGTTTTAATATTCGAGGTAATTGTTTAATATAATTATAATTTTATTTGCGGTTCCGTTTATAAACTGGTGGAGTAATAAAACAGGATTGAAGGCATCGTTGAAATGTCTATCATCTGGTGCACCAAAACGTTACTGTTCCACATTAATGTTTTGTCATCATGTTGGCTGACAGGGGTTATTATGTAAGCTTGTCCTAGTTGTTAATGTATAGAGTTAAAGCTGACCTTGTGATTTAGAACTCCGAAGATTGCATAGTAGATTCCATTATAGAAATATGTGTTTTTCCACATCACTTATGTTAGCTAACTCTGGAAGTTAATTGCTATGTTGACGTTAAGGAGAAGCCCTCATTATTAGGTGTTTTAAATATAAAATGATTAAATATCTCTAATCGGATAATAATGAGATAATGTTATGCTCATTACAAAAAAAAACATAAAACAATTGATTCCTCACGCAAAACTTGACCAAGATATTTAATTTCAAAATTTGTAGTTTTAGATATCTTTTTTAATTTGCATTGAGAAGTCGATTAATAAATAAATTAGGATAATTAGGACTTCGTTTTCTCCCTTAAATGTTATTCAATGATGTCGTAATGCCATTCAGTGTCTTCTTTAATTTACTTTGGTTATCATAAGCAATTTTGTTGAACTGATGTACTGAAAGAAATTTCATGCAAGTAATTCATAAGTTTTCAAACGCTAAAATGAGTTATTAGTTTGATGACTTTAGACTAGTACATAATCTAACAAATATGCGAAAAATGATTATACTAGAAATTATATTTTTACATTTAATTAACATAAATAATGTTACTAGTTCGCTAGATTATAATACTGAAGCCTACCAGTATTTTCTACACCATAATTTCTATAAGATTATATATGCAAAATCTCCACTTAAATATTATATTCATGAATACATTTCGGAATAATCTGCACAGAAATTCTTGCCACTTAATCTGTTTAAAACAGAAAACTTCTCTCTTAACTGATACTTTATTTTTAATTTTGTAGAAATGCAAACATTACGCTCTTCAGTTTGTGTACAGCTCCTGAATATGATTTGAAACTGTAATATCAAATATGTCGGATAACGTTTGGCGTAAGGGAGTTAATCTCAATATATTTTACAATACGTACAAAGATTCTCTAGATATAAGTGTAGGTATGCGACATATAAACATCTAAAGCGTTAGATTTCGTAATTATTATAAAATTAACATTTAAAATCTTAAAAGTTCACAAAAATAAATACTTTCATCAATTAAAAAGATTTTTTATTTGTAAGTATATATGTAGGATCGGTACTTACTGTCTAGGAGTATGATGTCTATGAATTTAACTTCAGAGATGTTTGTCCAGAGGCTCTCAGTAATTAATCCGATTTATTGAAAACTCAATAATTTAATAGAAAATGAATAGTTGCTACAAACTACAAAGTGACTACATTCATAGGAAATAGATGAGAGTATTTACAGATGGGAATAGAAGTCAGCGTCGTTTACATTGAAACATCTTTCCATCGCGCCAGCGTCAGAATTCACAATCAGAGAATCATAGCCACTTGCCTTGATTGGATATGAAGTGTCCAGTTTGATCACATCATCTACTGTAACAGGAACTATACTAATAGAACCAGTTTCTAGTTTTGGAGGTGAGAAACAAGAATTCACAACTTTTCGTATCCTTCTCCAGAACCACTTCCATTGCAATAAGCATTTTTCTGACCTTCAGATTTATTCTCAGAATTCTTGTTTTTTGCGATAGCCCAAAATCTTGATCTAAATAAAGAACCATCAGTTTCGATTTTACCTTCAAATTTCCCTATAAGCTTAATTTCCCCATTGCCAAATCCCGTTAACTGTAGATTTGCCGGCTTACGTGCTGGGGAACCTATCTTCTTATGTATGTCTTCTCGAATTAAAGTTACTTGACTACCAGTATCTATTAAAGCGTCAATTTGCAAATTACCTAAATTAATAGTTTTACGCATTTCTTTCTGATAAGTCTGAGTAATTGGAGTTACAGTTTTGGCATCTTGGATATTTTTAGAAGACGTTTTGGAAGAATCTACGGCTTTGTGTCCACATAAGTTACATTTAAGAACGCTTAAATCCTTTACTCTTATTATTACATGAGTTGGATTTATGACCTATACTTCCACAATTCCTTGGTTCTTTACTATTATTCTGTATAGTGTGTGCTTTATTGTGTGTTAGTATTTGAATAATGCTTATTCGTCGTAGCTGTAAACCGAATTTTCTCATACATTTTTAATTTATCTTTAAATTCAGAAATAGTTTTACACCCATAAAAAATAATTTTGTTGCTAGTTGAGTCAGGTATCCCATTAATTACATAATCAAGAATGAATGAATAATCAACAGAGCCACGAATAGCGCTATCTCTCTCATTGCAATTAAATACTCAGAAAGGGATTCACCAGGTTTTAAATGCCATTTCTGTAATAAATTATGAAGTTCTGCACTGTTTATTTTAGAACCAAATTCAGATAAAAGATTTTCTTTTAACTTGTCCCATGACATAATACCTTTCAAAGACCGAATAAATAGTTTAGCAATACCAGTAAGCAATTTTTTAATAAACACAATCTTTTGTAAGTCAGATAACTTAAATAATTAAAAATATTCTTCTAAATGGCAAATGAATGATTCAACTAGATATCTATCAGTACCATTAAATTCTGAAATAGTTTCTAAACTGCCACGAAAATGTAATAAAATATCACTAAGCGTCATAATGTTTTGATCTACTGAATTAGGCGATTCTGATCGAACAGAATTAACATCATCATCTATATCAGAATCGCGAACACTTTTGTTTTCGGATAACTCATCATCGTCATCAGTTTCAGAGTTTAAGAGCCTAAAATCACAAAGAATCTTCAATATTAAAAGTTCTGATTAGAATTTGACTCATAGTTAAGATATAACAAATTACACACAAAAATAAAATCGTTTACTTGCACAAAAATAAAATCTTGCAAAAAGTTTAAAGGAATTTTTGCTTAGTTTCTTCAACATTAAAATCAGATGGAAAACCACAAAAGTTACGCAATCTCGCTCTATTTTTCCTATCACCTAAAATACTAAATACAATTTGATGTAAAAGTTTAATAGATTTTGTTAGCCCAGTTCTTAAAGAATTAGAAATTCTACGAATAGAATTTAAAGTAGTCATCTTAATTCACAATACAGTAGAACACTGTTCTTAGAAGTAAAAATATGGTAATAATCAAAACAAACTTAATCTTTCTCTCTTGTGATATTCGTCATAATTCTTCCCAGGCTCATCGCGGCCTGAGCCCTCAAAATCTGTAGAATCAGTACTTTCTAGGAATATGATGTCTGTGAATTTACTTCAGAGATGGTTGTCTAGGCGCTTTCAATAATTAATACGATTTGTGGAAAACTGGTTAATTTAATGGAAACATGAATAATTGCTACAAACTACAAAGTGATTACATTCATAGATTGAAACAGATGAGATTATTTACAGATGAATAGAAGCCAGCGTCTCTTACCTTCAAACATCTTTCAATCGCACCATCGTCTTAGTGGCGGAATCATATGTGTTCCATTCCGGGGGAAAGCCATCCCACATATATTATCTATGATCAAAGGCTTTTTGAAAGCAGAGTTCAGGTGAATATGGTATATATAGACTTTTGTGGCACGGTTGGTATATGGTATGAAGATTTTCCGGGCTAGATGTCTGTGGGTACGGTGTATGGTAATTTTAAAATTTGTTTAACTTTGTTTTTTGGAACGATAAAATCGTGTATATTTGTTTTGGTTTTAAACAAACTGCATGATTTTTGATATTTCTTATGTGATTGTTGCTGATAGATCGAAAACTGCGGCCAACAGACTTTTCAGGCTGCGAATTCTGCACCTGCCATTACAAAACATGAACAGTCAAGTTCTAGAAATACATTTATTTAAATTTCGGTAAAATCTAATACCCAGAATAAGCGAGGTACACTTGGTGCCGGTCATAAAAATTCTACTGTATATAACGCGTAAGAAAATGAATTTATCTATTGTTAATTATACACTCACGTTTGTGAAAATTGCAACACCATGAAGGACTTACGCGAGTGAGCTGAAATTTTCAGGAAATGCAAAGTAGCGCATGATATGCAAATGATTAGAATTGCAAATCCGTAGCGCATGCGTATGCTGAGCAGCGCCCTCCGAACGGCTGATGGATCCGAATAAATAGACGGCTGTAGCGAGGCGTGTATGGTTATCGGTGGTTATCTGCTAGTGGTAAACGTTAACTCAATCTGTACTTATGCCTCGTCGACGAAAGAGAGCGAGATTTGAACAACTTACAGAGTTTGAACGAGGGAGAATCATCGGCCTTCGTGAAGCTGGATTGTCGTATCGTGCAGTAGCCTCTCGTGTGCAGCGTAACAGCAGCACAGTGATGCGCGTTTGGAAGCAGTGGACGGACGAGTGTCGGACAACTCGGAAATCCGGGAGTGGACCCCGAAATGTGACGTCAGCTCGCGATGATAGACACCTGGTCCGCATGGCGCGGACGGACCGTACAGCTTCCTCTAGACAATTGGCAGCACTGTGGTCAATAGCTACAGGTGTTTCATTGTGTGCTTCATCAATTCGTAGACGTCTGCTGCAGTGTGGACTGCGCGCACGGACTCCTTTATACAGGATCCCCCTAACGCACGACCATCGCCGCCTGCGGCTACAATGGGCCAATCAGCATAGAGACTGGCGTGCTGATTGGCAGCATGTCGTGTTTTCTGACGAATCCCGCTTTAATTTGTGGTACCATGATGGCCGCATTCGTGTCAGACGCTATGCCGGTGAACGCCACCTTCCGGAGTGCATTATCGAACGCCACAGTGGACGAACACCCGGAGTTATGGTCTGGGGCGCCATAGCATATCATAGACGATCTCAATTGCTACGAATTGTGGGCAATCTGAACAGCAACCGGTATATCCGTGAAGTTCTACAGCCCGAAGCTGTTCCCTTCCTTCAAAGCTTGCCAGGCGCTGTATTTCAACAGGACAATGCCCGCCCTCATACTGCTCGGATTGTTAAATCCTTCTTTGCAGCGCAGCAGGTACAGCTTCTTCCTTGGCCTGCGTGTTCCCCGGATATGTCGCCAATTGAACATGTGTGGGATGTCATTGGTCGGCGTCTTGCTCGTGATCCTCGTCCTGTTGCGTCTGCAGACGAACTTTGGGTACGCGTACAAACGATATGGAATGCTCTTCCTCAGTCAGACATTCAAACTTTGTTTGACTCCATGCCACGTCGTGTAGCAGCACTTATTGCGGCGCGTGGTGGCCACACAAAATACTGATTCTGATCTCTTGTTCTTGTTTGTTTGCTTTGAACATTTAATCATTTATTTGTACCACTACCACTCAACTGTGTATTAAATTGCATTCAATTATGACGATTCCTTCTTGGTGTTGCAATTTTCACAAACGTGAGTGTATATAATTGCAGTCGCCAATAAGACGTTTTTTCTGCGTGTCAAAAGACAACTTGATTGATTTTTATTAGAGACATCTGCGTTCTTGTTTATAATTTCGTCAGTCGTTGCTTCCGTTTTTGTTTTGTCTAACTTATGTTCGATGGCGCCATTTCTGAGCAGGCGATGGATTAATGAATGATGTTTTTTGTGGCATTCCGAACACCTGAACTTAGAATTGCATTTTGCAATTAAATGTTGGTCACTGAGACAGTTTAGACACAGTTTATGGGTTTTAACTATTTCATATCTTTGTTGGAGCTTTTAATTAAGAGTTTGTGTATAGGTTTTAAGTTCAATACCAAATGATGAGTCAATATTTGGATAAACAATTCTCAATAACATGAATGTGTAAAGTTTATGACAACATGATAAACACAATATATACTGTAAAATAGGTGTTCAAATCAATCGTAAATAGTGACCAAGAGCTCCAACAGAATAATTAAATTTAATGCGTTGTGAAATATGTAGACAGGTCCAGTGTTCTAAATTAAAGTGAAAACATTACAAGAAAGTTAAAATTAAATATGGAATTTATTAAGATAATACTGAATTAATACAGAATTTTACATTGGTGGCGGTGAAGTGGAAAAAGTAAAAACAATCATACCAATCCAAACAGGGAATTTAACATTGTAGATAAGACATCCGACAAACAAACTTCGGCCAACGTCACTGCGCTACACAATTTGACGTTCCAAACAGTGAAGTTAACATGGAGAATACATTGTAGATATGGTTTCTTTCTATAAGGAGAGAAAAAAAAAGAAGAAGAAATTAGTAAACGATAAGTTTGGACATTTTCGTCGCCCTCCATGGTGTCCTTCTCTCGTCCATTTCTTCCGACATCGATGTTTCTCTGATAACGTACCTGTACTATTTTGTATCAGGGTGATGTACTGTACACCAACAAGTGTGTTGCAATTAATGTCATATGTATCCAAGATAGTACTTTGTATCCATTATCTAGACATGACTCTGTAACCTTTTCTCTTATTTAGACTTCATAAATGACATTATGGCTTTCGCAGGTGGGACATCAGACTCTGCAAGGGTTTGTTCCTGGCCAGTAATCCTTCTTAGCAGTGTAAAAGTAAAAAGAAAAAAAAGTAACTAAGTAACTGAGCTGAGATGTTAACTTTTAATCGGTTGCGAGAAATTTCTGGTCATTTTTTTTCCCGTGATTTCTGGAAACCAAAGGAGTAGAATTACAGTTACAGCTAACGTATTATATTTATTCAAATTAAATTTTCAATTATATTAAAAAATTCAATTATATTTATTCAAATTAACTACAAATTACTGAGATAAACATTTATTCAACGTTAAAATCACGTGCTCTTATATTTTTACTTTTTCTTATATTTTTAATTCTCTTAATATTTACCACGCGCTGCATTGCACGAGGAAATAAAGCAATTTTAATTATAATTCTATAGCCATTAGCTATATAAATACAAAATCCATAACAATACTGCATTTCTTGTCTCACATTAACTGTAAAGTTCTAGAAAATTGAGAATTCCTATTCCGTGAACACCAAGTTTACTCTTTGTTCTCCCTATTATACATGAATTTATTCTTTCATGTATGTGGTTCTGCCTACATTGTTATTCCTTTCTACCCTTTACTCTTACAGGAGAAATTTTCAGTATTTTAATTACACTTTCGAACATTAGATCATCTAATTAATCCTTACAATCCGTAATTTACATCGCTAATTTACCAAGGCATTGTTACTCTTCGCAGAAAGGGAATGCATACTTTAGTGAAATATTTTACTGATAAAAAAATTTAATACTTCATTTGATATTTCTAAACAACTGGAAATAAAAAGAGTGCTTTAGAAAAATGCAATTTAATTCATTGTTAACAGAATAGGCTTTAATTTATGATTTGAAATTTCCCTTTTCATTAAAATAACATAATGTCCAAATGCAGTCCTAAATTTGAAATTTCATCAAGAAAACGTTGCGCAAACATTCGTGTTATACTGATTAAGAAAGGAATTCCTATCTAAGAATGAAAGGCGCTACGCATTTCTAAATTTTTCGAAACGGAATTAAATCGGATTGTAATAACATTTCTGTGTTCATTTGAAGAAAGGAAATTTATACATTCACTCTTAATCTATTGAGTTACGTCACATGTTTTTAAGTAACGAAATTTGATTGAAAGACAACAAAAATGGAATTTTTCTGCAATGATACCTTTATTAAATAGAAATAAAGATTTTAACAATCAGGTAACTTCATAATATAATACATTTTCAAACTTCATTTCATATTACAGTGGGTAGAATTCTTTTAAGCGCACTAAATGAAAGTAATACTGGGGATTTTAGTATCTTTTTTCCTCTCTATAAACTGTATTTTCATATATGTACTTTGTTGTGGAAAACCAGAGCATCAGATAACCGAAACTGTGGTAATAAAGCTAGCACGAAAATACACACACACACACACACAAAGTTAGAAATATGAAAATAAGCTACAATAATGAAATCAAAAAGTAATGGTTAACGAGCAAACAGGAAAAACACAAATAAAAACCAAAACAAAACCAAACAGAAAACAATTCAATAAAGTAATATAAAATAATTATATGATATAACAAATAACTGAATTTTTTTTCAAAGAAGAAGCTTAAGAATTTTCAACCGAGCCATATTTTTGAATTATATCTGTATGATTATGAAAACAAAGTCAGGAAATAATCCAAAATGAAAGGTCAATAACAAAGTGTAAAAAAAGAAAGGGTCATTAAAATTTTAATGCCATTAACAATTTATTATTTTCACAAGAAATAAAACAAAATTCTGAAATATTTCTTCAGAGATGTTCGTGCAATATCGCAATACATCACAGTAGTTATATTTTAAACTACTACAGCGTTAAATAAAATTCAAATTCAAAATACAGAGAAACTAATTCTATCTCACAAGGAATTCGCTACAATCAATAATAGCAATAAGTAAACAACAGTTAGCTTAAAACATCAGCAACTGAGCTGAAATGTTTTAATTCAGCTTCTACTGTAAAAATCTTAAGTTTGACTAAAGTTTATTTTATTTTAAAACTTAACTATCATCTCTTATTTTCCACTTCCGGCCAGAACTTCCTAACGCGTAAGTACACTCATGTCCATAAATTAAGGATAATGCAAACTCAAGCAATGGAAGAGTTAGAAGCAAAAAAAATTTGACTTATTTATAAAGCTAATTTATTAAACAAAAGGTAAAGAGCAAAAAACATTGCTATATGTTTGATATTATTGAAAAAAAATTATAAGAAAAAAATCTGAAAGATTTCAGATTTTAAATTACGTCCAAAGGCGCGTTTTTTGAACGTTTCGTGTGCTACCTTTTTTTATTAAATATCATGTACTGCGTACTCAAACCATAAAATTCAGTTCAAAATTAATATTGCAAAATCATTTTAAAATGAACATATCTTTAGAATTTCCGTAAGTCTCGTGCGCTGGAGATAAAAATGTTTTTTTTTCCGTACAGTGTTGCCATTGCTCGCTTTGAAATCATTTAGTTTGTTAATCAGAAATTCGTTGAAATGTTACAAAACATAAAATCGATAATAAATCAAATTTCAAATTCAAAATTAGGGCTTCCAGATGCCCATATTCGCAGTAGGATTACGTCATTCAAAATTCGATGGCTCTAGGTTTTATCACAATGCGAGAAACATCCATACATTTATGCAGAATTTTCATTTTTTAAAATTTAATGCAGAGCGATAACATTTAGTGGCAACAATTTGGAAAGTGAAACGGCATTCAGAGTGAATCGACGCAAAATCGCAAAATGAAAGTAATAGTCCTTCGGGACTAAATCCCTTTGGACTAAAAAATAGCTATTTTTTCTCCTTGGAGCAAATTACAAAAAAAGCCTATTTACAGAAAACCAATATTACATGTTTGGTACGATTGTTAATACATTGTATGTCTCCCAGACGATGCAATACAGTCCGTACAAAGCCTATGCATGCTGAGTATCAAATTATCGATCTGATCTTGGGGGATATTACACCACTCAAAAAGCAATGCTCTCCGAAGTTCCGGTAGATATGTAGGAGGAGGTTGACGGGCTGCAACTCGTCGGGCACGCGTGTCCCACACGTGCTCTACTGGATTCAAGTCCGGTGAGAATGCTGGCCAGTCCATACGGGTGATATCCTCCGATTGAAGGCATTCGCTTACGATGTTTGCACGGTGAGGACGGGCGTTGTCATCCATAAACACAAATTGTGCGCCCATGGCAACCCGAAACAAACGTATATGTTGTTCCAGAATAACGTCCCGATAGATTTGGCTTGTCATGGTTCCAATTTTAACATGCAGGTCAGTTCTGGAACCCAGAATAATTCCACCCAAAACGAGCACTCCTGCACCACCGTAGCGGTGTCGTTCAATGATGTTTTCTTGGTGGTAACGGGTACCTGGAGCTCTCCATATGAAAGTCCGGCGAGAATCAAGCTGCAAGCTAAACCTGGACTCGTCGGAAAACATCACACAAGCCCACTGTTGCGGTTTCAACAACGCATGCTCTCTACTCCAGGCTAACCGCAGGCGACAGTGAGTTGCAGTAAGTGGAACGCATCTGACAGGTCTACGAGCACATAGACCAATCTGCCCTAAGCGTCTGTACACGATCTGCCTTGAAATTGTCTTACCAATGGCTGAAAAGAGCTGACGAGACAGGTCTGAGGCTGTGCTCCGCCTGTTCTTTTGGCAGTAACTGCCAAATACCGGTCCTCATTCGGCGTTGTAACTCTGGGGCGACCTGTGCTGTAACGTCTACTCACATTTCCATCATCTTGGAATTGTTGCCAAATCCTGGAGATGGCACTCTGGGCAATTCCAAGTTCGTGTGATACTTCCAGTTGGGTACGCCCACATTCCAGACGGCCGATAATTCTACCACGTAAAAAATCATCCAAATGCGTCCTTTGTGTCGTAGCTATTCGGTTATTGCACTGAAATGCTTATAAAGCGCCTGCGAACAATTTTACTTCTTTGCCTGTATTCCTTATATATCACTCTCTTACACTCTCGTCATTGTGACGTACCATCGGTGTCAACTGGTTACTTCCTGAAATTTGCATGTGATTCTTGAAGATTTGTGTAGTGATTTTACAGGTGATATATTTATTTTAGAGTTCGATTTCCGCACGACTCCGAATTATCCTTAATTTATGGACATGAGTGTATTTAAGTTGTGGCTTGATGCCAAGAGCGTAGTAGAAGGAGCGAGAGTAAGCCATCTTGCCTCTAGCCTTCGCACGAGCTTTCCATCAGTTACTGTCCACCTTTAAGGCCGGACGTTTTAGTCCTCTTGAAAGATAAAGACGTATTGTAGTTTTCCGCAGTTTGCGTACTACAAGCGTAGTAATTTAAAAGGCCGGTCTTAGTGTTAGTCATCTGTATAAAATATTAAAAGTTAGCTCTTATTTAAACTTTAGTTAGTTAGTAGTCTTATATTTTTACGTTCAGATCACAAGTGTTTGGTCTTTGTATCTCGAGGTGTGGGAACGACTGTGAAAACGTGGAAAAATAAAGGGTCATTTTAACCCTTCTCTTCTTGTCGTCTTTGATACACTCCATAGGACATAGTTTGCTGTCAACTACGTCATGTTCTCAAAACAGATAAAAAGAAATACGAATCCTGATACTATAAACGTTTTAGTCATCACGAGTCCTTCTGGTATTTTCTTGATTTTTCTGCATATGAATAACAATTACGAGATATCTAGTTATTAAATATTTAATGCCCGTGTTCTGCAATGTAACTTTTTTTTTCAAAGTTGCAGAACAGAATGGGGACCCTGCCGAATAGGAGAAACTCGAGTGATATTTGGAAGCAGTTTTGCAAGTTAGATAAGAAAGGAAAATGCCATTATTCTAAGCAGACAATTTCCTGCTCTTTGGGATCTGCCTCCAATCTATTTTTTTTTTATCTTGTGTTTTGTGGTAGAAACAAAATATCAATTATAGTAATAAAATAACGTAATCTTTAGCAAAAGTGTGTTTACTTTTAATTATTTTTAACTTTTAGCATATTTTATTCTATAATTTTATTGTTGTTCTATATAAAACGTTTTTAAGGGAATCTCAAATGTACAGCTGAAAGAAATCAGTCCAGGGGGTAAGCGTTTGGTTCAGTTGATTCCAGCGATCCCAAGCCTTGTTTAATTCTTTCTGCTTTTCCCCCATCTTTGCACACCTCTCTTGATGCATGCCTACTCCGAACGCATTCATAAAGGTCTCGCCTATTCCGAACGCATTCATCAAGGTGATTGTTACAGAAAGATGAATCGTTAAAAAGAACTGATTCACTTCAGTGAGCAAACGGTTCCGATCTGATCCCTTAAAGCAGCGGTTTGGCCATCTCTTGGTCAGACTAGGATGCATATTAAATAAAATTACACCGACTTTGAAAGCAAATCTGAACTTCCGCATGTTGCGCGGGACATAGGGGGAGGCATACTCTATTTATTCAAATCTCCTTGATCGAAATAAAGGGCTACATTAGTTTTTAAACTGCTGCCACCGCATACTATCACCCGGCATTAAAGCCATTTAATAATGAAAAATGCATGTTTCTTGCACTGTGAATAAACGACAGTACCTAGATCCATCAAATTTTGAATAGCGTAGTTCTCCAGCCAAAGATAGGCACCTGGAAGACCGAATTTTGAATTTCGAATTAATATTGTTATCTATTTTATATTTTGGAAAACTTTAACGAAATTTTTGAGTAACAAACTCAACGATTTCAAAGCGAGCAGTGGTAACATTGCATGGAACAAAACATTTAAATATTTTTCGAATTTGTCGCTGAATTTTCTGTGGCATAAGTGCGAAGAACGTGAAATGTAATAAAGTTAATACATAAAACGTTAAAAATAAAAAGATAAATAAAATTGTATGCTATCTTACTAAGGCAGTAGAACATTTGTATGATAAACTGAGGGAAGACTAAAAAAATACAAAAATATGTGCCAACACTTAACACTGCATCGGGAATCTTAAATTACACTGCTATTTTGCTTTTAAAATTTTTGTAATTTTGGTGTTGGATTTTATATGGCGTAAGTGCGAAGAAAATGATGCTTAATAACAAGACGCAAAGAATTGGAGCAGTAGGTAGTGCAACAACAGTTTGGTAGGCTGCGAGCTCAACGAGAGTGTTGAAAACCTTAACAAACCTTTTTGTGTGACCGGTAAAGTCTAAAATCATTTAGCTTTCTTCTTTTTTCCTCTCCTTTACTTTTTGCTAAATTTATTTTGCATTATTACCACCACTTGTTCTCTTCTTTTAATTCATTACTTATTTGACAAGATTTAAATAAAGCTTATTTTATTGTATTAAACAGAAAAATAAGCTTCTAAATGTGTTGAGATTTTCACTGTTGTAGCGAAACATTTTATGCGATTCTAGATTAATATATATTTAAACGAACATGAGAAAGTTATATACTTTCTGTATATTTGAAAGGTGAAAAATATTTAAGGCCATTTTATAAAATATTTAAATATTTTTAATTAGCCCTCATTTAAATGCATTTTTATTTCAGTCAGTTCGATTAAAACTATACAGAAAGAACAATTTTAAAGAACTGCATTTATTGCTTTCAAATAACTTAGTTTGTTAATCAAAAACACACAGAGCCAGTCTGAGAGACTGACTGTGTGTCAGACTTTGTGTGTGACTTTGTGTGTCAGACTGACTCTGTGTGTTTAATATCTTAATCTTGAGGATTGGCACCAAATTCGAGTGAAAAGCGAAAAAACGGATTAAAGCGAAATAGACAAATAACGCTTTGGGGCTTTAAAGAGAAAAAAGATCGTATTTTTATTAATAATAAAACGAAGTATTCTTTTGGATTTAAGTATCTATTTCTGTAGTTGAAGTAATTATACTGTATTCAAAAATACGTTCCCTTTGTATATTTTAAAACTTTCAATTTTATAATTTCTGTATATTTTTTATTTGAATACTCTTTGAAGAAATTATCCATTACAAAATAACTCTGCTCTCAGTAGACTTATGAGCTTAATTAAAATTAGCAAGTCATTTATAACACGGTGTTATTTTTCTAAAGAATAACTCTTTCAATTTTAATTGCTTTCAAGAAAATTAAAACCTAAGCAATATTTTTATATACCATTTTAAGGGTTAAGGGTTCAGAAATGATTCCAATATATTTTTACATAAACTAAAATGAAATTTCTGTGAATTTCTAATAGTTTCTGTTTTGTTATCTACCATCTTCACTCCTTTCTGAGAGTTTATATGTATTTTAGACGATACGATATATTTCAGTACCTGGAAAATGATGAATATCTCACAGAAGCTTCGCTTAATGTAAGAGCATTCACGCCTTTTGCAGCTAGCAAACTCTGCTCTAAACTGGGATTTAAATTTTTTCTTCTCTTTCCATCACAATCCCAAAGGCCACTTTTCTCTCTCTTGGTGACCAGAGCTCCGATGCTGCCAATCAATCCGAGAGGGAGAACTTTGAAAAAGAAAGTCTGATTGAGTGTCAAGATACATCCGTACGAGGCTGATGGGTGAGCCCAAATGGCTTGGGAAATAGTTGTTGATACGGTACACGTTGCTGTACGTCGAACTGCTTCGTAATCACGTAATGCCCACCGTAAGGTAGTTCTTGTGCATTACGTGAGATTTCGAATCCAGTCTTGCTACTGTGCCGTAGAACTTATTTATAAGGAATTTGAAAATTTTGAATCATAAGGCTTTTACGAAAGCTTCTAGTAAAATTTCATATTGCATTTCTATACAAACTGCATTTTAAGTCATACTTAAACTATACATCTTAATAATTTAAACTATACCTCTCTAAGATTTAATCTACTTTATTCAAACTATCATCGTATTTTATGCATTAGCTACGATACATTGTGGGTACCCAACAATGTTTTCCCCATTTCTTTCCATTTTCTTCCTTTCAAAATGCATTGTTTTATGTATCCTAATAATAAAATCACATTCGCAAAATTTCAATAATTTCAGATATAGGTATGAAACAGGTCAACGGTGCCCTCCCTGGTTTTTGAATCCGGATCTTACAATTGTTAGCTGGTTCCGATTTCCAATTACACCACGAAAGCACGTGGTGAGGGTGCAAAAAATACTCTAAAATCATAATTATTTAAATTTAAAATACCAGTTTTTACATCTATCCACATTCACTTGAGTGTGCTGTATATATAAATACAATCTTTCTTCCTTTTATACATATACATACACTAACATACCATCACTGAGTACTAGCACAATATGTATATATATATATAGAGAGAGAGAGAGCTCCCTTTTTGA
>KK112823.1:155233-198542 GCA_000611955.2 Stegodyphus mimosarum | reverse complement strand
AATAATATATATTATATATTAAATATATTATTATTATATATTAAATATTATATTATTAATATATATATTGTTAAATTCAAATTTCATTCCTTGTAGCAATGGCGTAAGAGAATTATTTTAATTTAATTTAACTTTACTATATTCTTTTGAAACAATATATATATATATCAGAATATTTATAAATAGAACTTGTAAAATATCTGGTAAAAATATAAAGATAGAAGGGACCTAAATTAACATATTTTGTAATAGAATGTTTGCACTCAAATGGCATTCTAAAGGAGGATAGAGAGAGGGAGTTAAAAGCCTTCTGGTGGTTTGAACTGTCGTTCCCCGTGCGGTCTGCGATTGGTATGCATCTTTAACCGAAAGCATAGTTCTATAATATCTATAGATATGCAGATGGAAACACAACAGCTGCTCAAAAAATGAATGTGAATCGTGCATTATATCTCTTTATAAGAGATACTATCTTTTAACATCAGCCTTAAATATAAAATTCATGTCGAAAAGCTTTACGTTCTTATATCGGTATATAATGATCGCACAAGGAATGAAAGTTTGCGACAATTGATCGCTTTTATCTTCTGCTCAGGAACAAACTGTACCTCCTCAACATGGAATTTTGGCACACATATTCTATTAAAAAATCTGCTTGTTTCGGTCTCCTTTATCTTTTATATTTGCAGTTTTTCTAAATACTTCCCGAGAACACTGTATATACTTATATATATATCTGAATGTGTGTGCACTCACATATTTGTAGATAAAAATTAGTATTAAAATATCTACCGATACCTCAAAGAACGATTTTTTATTTTTTTATGCCGGGCACTAGCCTTTTTAGGCTTTCGCTGCTGCTAAGGTCAGATTGAGATGGTCATTTTATGTATTATGGAAGCATCTAACAGATGACTACCTTTACCTCCTTTAAAGGCAGAGACAATTTACATTCAGGTCTTGTTCCAGATTCGAACCCGGACCCTTCAATACGGCAGTCAGAGTCACTCGTTTGAACTACCAAAGAATGAAATAGAAAGTATACTTAAATGCTTTGGAGCTGTACAGAAATTAATCTGTCAAATTTCATCAGTCACAAAAATCATCGCCTAAGTATCTAAAATGAAATATTGACATTTATTCCAAAATAAATTCTCTGTTTTAGTTCAGTTTGAGGAACAGAATGTTCTATCGCGTTCTTGCACATTTTAAAATTTGTGTTTATTAGTAAAGGAAAACTTGAGAATTGTTATATACAAAAAATAAGGTTTTCAAAACCATATTAAGTGTATGTAAGAACTTATGATACCAATATTAATTTATTACAATTAGAGATATTTTCTTCTTAAGAAATATATAAATCTCTGTACATCACATTATCTCCGTTGACGGCAGCAAATGGCTCAATATAGAGAAAAGGATATACCAGGATTGAAATATATCATTCCACACTATTTCGAGTCAATTCTAAAATTCATTTGCTGTGGCCCTGATGTTCAAATGTTGGGGTAAAAAAATTCTCAGAAAGTAAATCTGATGAACATGCAGACTAAAGAACTGAAGGCTCTAGGAGGCATTTAACATTGTTATATACAACTGCTTAATGCTCTACCGGTAACTGGTTTTATGTAAACCCTGAAGGTGCCGGAATTTTCTCCGAAATTTTTTCTTTCTACATCCCTGTGGGCCGAGGTTCTGCGTTTGATGGTGAAATTTCTGCGATTCGCACAGCTCTGTACCAACTGCCATGCTACTTGGAAAAATTCACAAGAACTGTTATACTCAGCGATTCCCGAGCTGTTCTGTTGGCTATCGTTTCAGATAAAAATCCCATATCACAGGACATGTTGAATTGTGGACATTATCTACAAAACTTGGCTTCACTTGAGAAAACTATAGTCCTATAGTAGGTTCCTGCCCACTGTGGGATTCCCGGTGACAAGAAAGCAGACTTCTTGGCAAAGAAGGGTGCTTTAATCATGCAGTATATTTTTCGTCTTTTGCTTTTCCATATTGTTACGGATCTTATTAAAAGATCTTTCAGAGTACGTGCTCAGGAAGATCTCTATCATCGTGTCTCTCATAAGTCTTAGAAGAATTCTATCCCGAAATTGTGTAATGGCCCAAGCGTAGAACGGTCGCTAAATTCCGCCTTGCCACTGAACACGACTGCCTATAATATCATCTTCATAGATTCAAAATTGTTCCTTCTCCGATATGCACTCTGTGCAGCTCTGGAGAGGGGATGGATGCTGCACATCTGCCCCACTGTCCTGCTCTGCGCAACACTTATCTCGCCGAGCGTTACAGGGATGCAAGAGATATGTTAGATTAGTAGACTCTGTTACAGCTTTTTCTAACATCGTGTTGCTGTATTCTATATTCTTTGTTCTTTGCTGTAACTGTTCATAATCTGCCATTAGAAATAAAAAAACATATCCTCTCTTTTAAAGGACGACTATGAGAGATCTCAGTCGTCAAATTCGGGCGGTGGAAAATCATCATCAACTACCTTCTTTTGTTCGGGCGCCACTTGTAGAGACAGGTACTTTTTGAAAGCAAGAAATATGAAAAATGCCTTCGCCGGGACTCGAACCACGGACTGCTCGAATACGCCCTGACCGTGCTGACTACTACACCACGAAGGCATGAGAAGAAGGTGGGGGAAATACCTTATAAAATAAATTAAAGAAACCTGTCACTTATCGTTAAATTGTTACATAAAAATCATTTTCAAGAATGTTGATTTTTTTACTTTTACCTCTCTTTTTGTAAAATGATATGTTTACGATATTATGCCAAAAAAAGAACACTAAATAGGAATTTAATAAGTTTATTTAAATCTAAGAACCAGTTTCCTACATTACTGATCGCTAACCAAAAGCTAATTCGGTTAACGTTTCAGTTTAAATTATATTTCAAGAACGGATTGCCAAATAAGTAAAATGATGAAAAAAAAAAGTAGCAAAATATAAACATTCGTGCAAACATAGATCCAGGATTATAAACTGTAGTTTTCCTTTCTGTTTTAGATAATATATAAGTATCTTATTAATATTAGGGAAAAAGGAGCCCTATTTTGGCCTAGATTTTAAAACCACTTTACAAATTTTGAAGGTTAACACGTACATGAGTGTCTTCAAAAAACAAAAAGGCAAAGTTCAGGAGGAAAACTATTATTCTGACAAAGAGGGGCATGTGCATGTTGGCCCTCGAAATGGATAGAATTTCAGATAAAATCTGCTCCTAAAATAAGGTTGTGTTTTGCCTAATTTTAAGTTTTGCTTTGACGTATTTCATCTAGTATCATATTTCTCAATTATTCCTGAATATTTAATGAGTTAGAAATATTTACGAAACAGCATTGTAGTATTATTTTAGTCTAAGGAAGACTGGAAGTATTAATTAGTCACGAACTCATAAATACACTATTTTAGTTATGTTACTTCTTAAAATTAACTGTAAATTTTAAAATCTAATTTTTATTATAACTCCTGATTCAAAGAGACCAAAATTCCCGATTTAAGGAAAGAAAGCTGTCAACGCTTTTAAATCCTTTCTAAAATTAAACGAATTGTGGCATTGCGGTGTTAGGATTATAAATTAATTTCTGTGCATGCCATTTGTGACTGAAAAAACAAATCATCCAAATCATCAGTATATACAGTAGATTAAGGAATAACACAAATCAACATAACTAACAGCCTCCCCATTGCTTTCTTGAGAAAGAAAGTGCAATTCCCGGATGGCTCTGCAGGGGCGTAATGTTAACGGCCGGAGTTGGAAGAAAGAAGGAAATGACGGGGAGCAGTAAAGGAATCAAACGGAGTGAAAATCTCCTGCCACGGACATCTATTAAGCACTGCATCAAGCTATGGTAGCGCAGAACTCAGCCTTCAAGAAGATTCCGGTGGAAAATAACAGTCAGGAACTGTATTCGCTTGCATTTGTTGTCTCGGGATATGATATGAAGCGAAGCCATAAAAACATTACTGGAAGGAGGTTTGTTTACTCTTGTTCGGACGACTTCGTCTACGAAGGAAAACCCAATTAGAAGACATGTAGCGTGGGTATAAGGTGGGATTATGCGGCTCTGCGGAACTTGATGGCTGTGTGTATTGAATGTTTATTTCTTACAAAGACAATGATAACACAGATGGTGTAATTCCTTTTCTTCCGTAGAAAGAAAATGCAATTTATATAAAAATTTCACTGTGGAAGAAGCTAGAAGGAAATGCTGTACTGTTTTGTTCGAATATTAATTCGTGCAACAAAAGAATATTCAAAGAATTTCGTTTTTTAATATTGAAAGCAGACAGGCTTTTATACTCTTCGAAATGAATTGTAAAAGTTATATTATGTTGAAATCAGAAAATTAAGTGTTGATGTGATACAACAAAATATTAATTGAAGAAATCAATTTTCGGGCTCCTACGTACAGTTTAATTTCTTTTCCCACAGGAGATATATACGCGCAGATGTTTATTTTTGTGCTTAATAGATAGTTTCTTTCATGAAAGAGCTTTACAGAAATCAATAAAGAACCAACTGATTGTTCTAAACGCGTCTCCTATAATTCTTCTCTGCAAATTTCAAAAATAGTGTTTTCTTACGTGATTTCAAAGCAATCTTTGCATTATGTTATTTGGAAGCTAAAGAATTTATTGAGCCTAAGAAGTGTCTTCATAATTAAAATTGTACTTAAGCGATATTTATAAGAGCGCTATGAACTATTTGTTACAGCCTCACAAGTGTTGAAAACGTTTAAAACTCCAGCAACTGACGAACAGAGAGCCGTATATGATTAATATGATTCTGGATTTTCAGTAATATTTAAATACATTGAAAACAGGCTCATTAAAACTTCCTACATTATAAGTGCTAATGGGAGAAAGTTTTCTTTAAAACTGTATTTGAAATTTACTGAGCTTTAAAAAAAATACAATTAATCAAAATATAATAATATCGCTTCAGCAATCATTTTGTAAATCACATTTGATGAAAATACCTGAATTTGTTCAGAAAAGACGTATTATTATTTTGCATGGTATATCATACATTTAAACAATTTTTTTGTGTGTGAAATGACTTGCAACGGGTCCGTACACGGAACGATGATAATTGGTAGATATTTTAACCTTTTCCCCCCAAATACGAATAAAAAATCTTGCTTTTAAAATCTAGAAATTTAATACATAAAATTCCAATAGATAAAAGTTAAACGCCAATTCCTTCTCTAACATTTAATAATAATAATGATAGTATCGTGTAATGATTTGAATAATAATGTTTACAAAAATTATTGTTTTAACCGCGTGTAATTTGTATTACGAAATTTCAAGTTTTATTAAATTAATTAGTTGATAAAATGATAAGTAATTCAATTATGTGTTTAGCTTTTAATCAGCAAATTTTTGTATGCACCTTTATTCTAGGTACATTCTGAGTAGTATTGCTTATGATTCGAGAAGATTAGAAATTGTTTCTAGAATAGCTTGAGTTTTTCATGATAGGTTTATAGTAGACAAAAGCCAAAAAATTTAATATAAGATTTTTAATGTCAAAAACATTTATACTTTTAATTTTACTTTTAATGATATAATGCACATTGTGTGTAATTCATACTTTTAGATTTATTTAAATTCATTGGAGCATTCATAAAACATACGAGTTATAATGCAATACGAGGTATACTGCGACTATCGCTTTCTAGAGTAATCATTTCCGTATAGCTCAACATTTTAAAAAGTATTTTGTAGCAAAAATTAGGAATTGTTGCAGTCTTGGACTGGATACTATCCAATTATTACAAGAGCGATTTGGGGCTTAAAAATGCAATATACGGCTGAAACCAAATAAATATATATATTTAATTAACGTAATAACTAGAACAATTTTCTTAATATTATCATTAAACAATACTACAGAGAATGCGAAATTTATCACAGCAGAAATTTGTATAACCACAGACAGAAGCAGAAAAATGAAAATTTACAATCCACATAATAAAACATAATCGCAAACTCTTTGTTTATTGATCATGACTTGCGTATAAATTTGATTCATGCGATAACAATTGGTCTTCGATGCAGCAATTCAGCTGCTTATTATGAAAACATTAAATAATGAAACGAATGGCATTTTATGCAGAACATCATCTAACATTAATATAAATTAGTATAACTTACTAGCATATTTCTCCCCTTCGTGTTCCCTCTCTAGTTATTTCAGCATATGATTTAGCAAGGACGTAGGACAATCAGCGAAGGCAATCATTCCACCTGGTTGCAGGATTCCTTCATTTTCGAAAGTTAATTTATTAGCTCCTGATGAAGAGGGACGTGTAACTGTTTGCACTCGAAATCGATTGTCTTAACTAAAGCCTAATCTTTGCCTGTTGCTTTTCAATTTTATGTAATGATTGATATTAACTGTTAAAATCGGTACAAACTAAAACACTATTACTAAGAAAATAGATGAAATTCTGGAATAAAAGTCCAGTGTGATTTGTTCAACACTACACTAAACAAATGTTCAATAATTGAAAAATAAATTTAGAAATATGTTTTAAATCTTGATCATTATGAAATAAATATTAATTTTTTATTTCCTTGTACGAAACAAAAAGGAAGTATTGTAATAGCAAAATATTTCGGATACAATATTTCAACGAAAATATTTATTTTGACCGCTATCGAATGTAATTTAACGATGCTTTTGAGTGGCATCCATACTCAAAGCCTCTTTTCCCCAAAATAATTATAAAACTGATTTAAAATGGATTCTGAATTTTTTTCGTGTCGTCTGTGCGTATGTACGTATGTACGTATGTATGTATGTATCTCGCATAACTCAAAAACAAGTAGTCTCAGAACACTGAAATTTTGTATATAGGGTTGCTATAACATGTAGAGGTGTACCTTGCATTTCGGTTGCAATCGACCGCACCAAACGTATATAAATACATGCATATATATATATATCCACTCTGTTACTCGGGTCACTGAGCTCAGTTCCTTTATTCTTATAAGTTTGTAAATTGTGCATATTTTGCTTTAAAAATAATTGAAATATGTTGTTCTTATATTTCGGTTACGATTTTTATGCCTTTAGCTAACCTGCATGCATTAATTGTGGCATTATCAACAATTTAAATTTTTTTTTAAGTGCGACTGAGCCTAATTTTTTGTTATGATAGCGGCCATTATAGTTTACATTTGAAACTTAGCAGAATAGTGGATTTGTTGCCAATCTAGAAAAAATAAAATTCACTACAACAAAGTAACATCTTCTTTTATTATTCCGAATTAAATTATGCTTGATTCATTCTGGAATTATCATTTAATTTATTAATTGGTTTTGCACAAAAATTGCAAAATTTGTTTTTTTAAATGTTTTAACTGTATTTGGTGTTTTATGTTTTTCTATATCTTTCAGTTTTTAACGAAAATATTTAAAATTATGCATTTTTGTCTTGTCGAGAAGTGACAGCTGATTTAATTAGTAGCGCATGCGCATTAGGTAAGCGGCGTGAATCGTCTGTGAAAAACTGTTACTTTGTTTATTTGTTTAATTTCTTGTACACATCGTTTTAGATTTATTATAGTATTTGAATAGAATTTTGTGGTAATTCTTCAGATGCTATAATTTTGTTAACTCTGAGTTATAAAATGAATGAGATGTAACGCTGTTAAGTGAACCTAGCCCCGAAGTGTGGCTGTGGTAAATAAATATAGTGAACTTTAAAGAGTGCATATTGCGATTTAGGCGCTGTCGACGAAGTAGATTTAATTAAAAATCCGTTAACTATTAATTCAACACCACAGCTTACCTCTTCATTCTGTAATACAATCCTACTAACGCCCTTGTAAGGCCATGTACTTCCCTTTGACAACCTCAATAAACTTCCGGTGCAGCCTTGTGGGTCTTCAGGGAGCTATTGCTCTAGTTAGAGGAGGGCGTGGGACACATGCCTGTTTACCTCTGTTAGACACCAGGCGTCCCCGTCCTCCGTAATCTACCCAGCTAGCTAACTGTTGATTCAATATGTTTAAATGAAATGCAAGAAAATTGCGTATAATTTAACATTCCGTACAAGGAATTTATGTGGTGTACACATCAGATTTTCTTCTATGCAAAACGATTTTATCAGAAGAATTTCAAAACGACCAGTGCCCTATGTTATATTATAAGAGAAAGAGTTACTATCAGAATATTATTAGTCCAAAGAAGCTTTGTTCCTGAAGGACTATTGTTTTCGTTTTGCGATTTAGCGTTGAATCACTGCAAACGGCTGCATCACTTTTCAAACTGCTGCCACCAAAAGTTATCGCCTTGTATTATATTTAAAGAAATTAAATAATGAAGAATATGCATTAATGTATGTATATTTCTCCAAATGTGATAAAACAACGGTACCTAGAGCCATCCAGTTTTGAATAACGTACGTTTCCACCCAAATATGCGCATCTGGAAGCACAAATTTGGAATTTGAAATTTGTTTTATTATCTATTTCATATTTTATAAAACTTAACGAATTTTTGATGAACAAATTTAACGATTTAAAAGCGAGTAATGGAAATACTCTACGGGGGAAAAAACCTTTTTATCTCCATCGCGCGGAACTGTGTATGGGAAATTTTAAAGTTATGCTCATTTTAAATTACTTTGCGATATGGCTGTTTAAAGAATTTTATGGTTTAAGTGCGAAGAACATGGTATTTAATAAATAAAGGTAACACACAAAACGTTAAGAAACGCCGCTTTGGACGTAATTTAAAATCTGAATCCTTTAAGATTCTTAATTTTTTTTAAACTTTTTGTACATATAATAAATGAGGGCTATCTAAAAGCATAATTAACTCATCATTTTCCCTTTGAAATTAATTTCTAATTACTGCAGATATTTTGACCCATATGTTCACTGATGAATTTCCTGTTATATCAAGCACTGTTTAATAATATAGAATCATTAGTCTGTTGAGCTGTTTTTTGAATATACGATATAGCTCTGAACTGCCACATTGTTTAAACCCAGCAGGATTTTAAAAATGAATAAATTAGGAAAATAATGGGAAATATATGATTTTATGTTTCGCATTGAACAAACAAAAAATTTATATGTATATTTCGTAAGTGCTAATATTAATAAAATAAGCTATGTCAGTAATAAACCTCTAAAGATTACTCCCATTTGAAAATATTCAGTGTGAATTTAAGCCTCACCTCAATTTTACGTCTTTTTAACTTAAATAAAAGGTTCATCTGAAATTCAAAATAATATCTTGCTTTTATTCAAACTTGTTAGCTATATATCTGTACATTACATGGAAAGGGAAGCAGAATTAAATTCAAGAAATCGTCATTAATGTTACAAACGCAACAAGAATTGAAACTGAGGAAAGAATTCCACATTTAATTTAATGAAAAACTAAAAATAGTTTAATTAAACATTACTACAAATTTTCTAAAATATATTTGAAACATATGAAAAGTAAATATGAGATCTTATGCAAACACTGATTGAATGTAAATTGATAAAAATGAAATTGCTAATATAGATTCTTCCTCTAAATGTACATTTGCAGTCGAAAATATTCCAGACTTCGCTTTGCACGCTTATAAATTCTTATAAATATTTTATTTAGCGTGTCAAATGAAGCATTTGATAACTGTAGATATTAGCAAGAAGCATAAAATCAGTTAAAGTGCATTTGATATTTTATATTTATAGATATAATGCTTAAAATTTAATAATAATAAAAGGAATTTAATCAGAAAGTTCTCATCGTGCAAGGTAAATTATTAGTTTGTAGTGTCCACTTGTCTAACTGCTGTGTGAAAACCGGAAGTGTAGAAACTGCACAGGAGAAGGGTTAAAGTTACCTTTTATTACACTCTTTAGAAATTTGCAATGAGTCAACTCGACGCTAACGCACTACGCCTCTCTTTGGGCAGGAATTGAAATATACTGCTCAAAACAATTAAAGGATATTGCGGTTTTAGGTGGATTTTGTGGCTGGGAAACTTTTTAGCTGATTGATGCATGGTCGACAGACGTAGTAGGCTATATGAGAATAAATTACACATGTTTGGAAGAAAAAAATGCATTTTATTGCGCATTTGTGTACAAAAGGAAAAAAACACAATTTGTGCATATGAGAAAAAAGAATAAGAAAAGGTGTTTTCTTCAAAGGAAATCATTTTCAGTAGGGGGTATGGTTTCCACGGACGGCCAGCAACGTTGAACACCTTTGAGGCATGGAGTCAATGAGGCTATTAATCACGAGTTGGGGTATTCTGTCCCACTCTTCCAGAAGAGCTCTTTCCAGTTCTTGGAGAGTTTGTGGGGGTGGTTGGCGGCCAGCAACTCGTCTTCCTAGAGCGTCCCAAACGTGCTCTATTGGATTCATGTCTGGAGAACACGCTGGCCATTCCATTCGTACGATTCCTTCCTCGAAAAGGAAATCCTCCACCAGGTTAGCACGATGTGGCCTGCAGTTATCGTCCATTAAAATGAAGTCATCTCCGATTGCTGCAGCGTAAGGGACTACAATAGGTCTGAGGATCTCATCCCTATATCGGCGACCAGTCAGAGGTCCATCTCGAATGATGTAGAGGTCTGTGCGCCCGTCAATGGAGATGCCACCATACACCAACACTCCCCCACCGCCAAATCTGACACTTTCGTGCACGAACGCAGGATTATTCCTACTGCCGCGGTCCCTCCAGACGAAAATACGCCTATTATCAGGATGAACAGAAAAACGGGACTCGTCAGAAAAAAGAACATTGCTCCATTCATTTCTCCTCCAGTTCACATGCTCTGTTGCCCACTCCCTGCGGTCGCGACGATGCCTTGATGTTAGTCTAACACATACCATCGGTCGGCGAGCATACAGACCTACACCATGGAGCCGGTTTCGGACAGTCTGAGTTGAAACCGTCCTACCAGTAGCCGAGCGAAGGTGTTGTTGGAGAAGAGTAGCATTCATATTTCGGTGTCTTCGAGCCGTTAACACTAAATAACGATCTTCATTGGGCGTTGTTGCCCGTCTACGACCTTGCCCTGGTCTTCGGCCTACACTTCCAGTTTCCAAAAAACGGTTCCAGATCCTGGAAATCACACTTTGTGACACTCCAATGGTTTGCGCTACTTCGGCTTGAGTTTGGCCCCCTTCTAACCTACCAACAAATCTCCAAGCTTCTGAATCGGTTAAATGACTTCGCTGAGACATCGTACTCATCGAAACAAAGCAGTCACTGAATGCCGATCATCCTTGTCTTCATTGTCTTTCATTCAGTTGAAAGTCAAATTTCATTCGCTGCCACTGAAGCGACGTTTTTGACGTCGAACTCAAAATTAGCATACTCCACAGTTTGAAAATCAGAAAAATTTGCATTTGTGATTCTCTTCTTCCATTTTCGGCCAAAAAAAATTTCCTTATATCTTTATTTTATATAAAACTTACAATATCCTTTAATTGTTTTGAGCAGTGTAGTAAGGACTAAACTACAGATTTGAAGATATTATCGATTAGAATTGCGCTACAGGGCTCAGACTATCCTGTTTCCTAACAGAGCGTTGAAAAATCTAGTGGCAGTAAAATAATAGCTGTTACGCCATGTTTAACCAGCAATCAATGCTAAGCAGAAGCTCACGCTACCACAAGCGCAGAGTTCGCCCATACTGTCTCTAACGTTCCCTTCTAGAACTTGGTATTTAAACTTTTTTTTCCTCAAGGTAGAATTTGCATTACTTCAATCACGCTACTAAATTTAAATATTCTGGCATTGACAATTATGGGAAATGAAAGCTTATAGGAAAGGAACTTCAAATTAAATTAAATCCGCTATTTAAAATAAATATAAATCATTACAAGTTCTTCATCAGATGTTGAACACTCATGAAAATTGCTTTTACGTAATTCTGGAGTAATACGTAACAGCCACAAAACGAGGATGTAAAATATTGTCACATTATTTAAAATCAGATACTTGCATAACCACTAACTGAATGTTGGAAACTAATACAATGCTGCATTCAAAGAAGGCAATAAAGCTTAAACTGAATCTTTTATGATGAGTAGTCTTATTGATTGATCCCGCCTCGCGGTTTACGGTTAAATGTTTTATACGAGTATTTCGGGTAATTCTATGTTTAATAATTAAACACTTATGTAGAATTACTGAACTATTATGGAACTACTGAATTCAACTTGCACGATTAATAATACTGATTTTTCTTTTATTTAGTGTCTTTTGACGGCTAACATCATGGACTTAAGTAGTTTCGTATGTTTTTTCTGTACTCTAAAAGTATGCAGTTTTAAGTACCTTGTGGGTACTCCATCAAAGGAAAACATTTTTATTATAATCTGGTTAGTGTGAATTTAAGGGGAGTTAAAGGAGGATAACAGTTTCCCTCAGAAAGTATTCTTTGAAGATAACTTTACTCTTAGTCAGAAAACCCTTGCTTTCCCGCATTTGACTTAGCAAACAAACAAACAGCTGGTCTTTGAATTTTGCATCAGGGGTAAAAATATTTCCCCTTCATGGATTTCCTAACTTATCAGTACTTTAAAAGAAAATATAACTTCTAGCATATATATTGCAATATTATTTTAATTCTTCTCGGGATAATAAACTATTACCTGCTTGTTCCTAGAATGCAAGACAGGGGACAAAACAATTCTTCTACCATTTAACTTAAGAAATAATTAATTTCAGGTACAAAGTTTTGAATGTTGTGACATCGCTAGTTGGATTATGAATTAAAAACTATGAGAAAGAAACAGCTCTTTTCAGTGTTTTCCTTTCGGAAAAATTTGTGCGTTTAAATGAGCGAAATTTAATCAAATGCGTAGCCAATGAATGTCAATGCTAAGGAAACCTTTTGGATTATGTAGCACAGACAAACATTCTAATATCATTTTAGATAAAATTAATAATGAAAAAATTTTTATAATTGAAATTTTAAAAATTATCTTCATTTTATTCTCTAATTTTTAAGGAAGTTAATGTAAAAATCTAAAAGGAGACACAGATTTCTGGACCTTTTATCTGAGAATCATGATTAAAACTTATAAATATACATTTCACATAGGTGAAAAAACATACTGAATCGGAAGAAAGAACTATAAAAGTGTATAAATGAAGGTTAGGTTATTCAATTATGGCAAAGCACACGAGGGCTATCTGCCTAAAGGGAGGGATGCCTTCGTGGAGGACTTTCTAAGGGAAACTGGCTCGTATACACGTTACACATGGGGAAAGCCACGAAAACGCCCACGCAGCCAGCCCGTTCGCGGGATTCGAACCTCGGACCGAACTACCAGTGTTCAGCGTCTTTACCGCTCGGCCGCTGGTGGGCCGTATAAATGAAGAGATGCACGTTTGTCCGAAAAAGGGATAATGATCTCTTCCTTGAAAAATAATTTAAAAGTCAAATAATTTCTGATCAAATAAGATTTCTAATCATAATTTGTATTCTTGATAAAAAAACAAAAAAAGGGGAAATAAGATTCTTCAAGAGCTGCACAAACTTCTAAAGCAACATTTTACGCTCTCATAATAGTCTTACGAAAATTGCAATCATTACTAACATCTAAAGCCTTAGAATATTTTATCACGAAGAAAACTTATGAGAAAATCCTTATATCTACCAGACAAGGAGGTTAAAATATTTGCTGAACAACTATAAATGCCAGAACTCTACTGAAAATTTCAATCATGGTAAGTTTAACAATATGCAATAGTACTTTCTATGCAGTTTAGTTTCAGGCGAAGTCTAATTGTTAAATCATAAAGAAAAAAAGTTACTGAAATTTTAAACGCAATGAAACTTTCCGAAACTCTTTCTAGATGTTAAAAAAGCTTTGATATAGTGAGGTATACTGGTCTTCTGCAATACTGAGATACTACAATGTATTTCTGAGATTCTGCTGCCTAAGCAGAACTTTCCAGAGCAGTACATGAAATATGTGTCTCGTAGCAGGTCATGGATGGTGAAAACAAGAAAAGACGTGCCTTGCCTCTATAGGAGTTAGAATTGTTACGCATTTGGTGCCATGTATAGCATTAGAAGAAAACCGGGTAGGCGGTGGAGAAGATGAGTGTTCAGAACTGTGAGAGTAGCGTCAACTTCCATGTGGCTGTGCAATCCAGACAAAAGACGAGGTAGGAAAATATACAGCATTTAAAAATTTACATAACAAAGCCTAATACAGTCAGCTATGTGTTCGTGAGGAGTGAAACTACATGTCAGGTGTGAAATGCTTTGTGCCGTAGATGATGTGCAGCGTGCGGACGAATGAAAAAGTCGTCCACAAAGATTTCATAATTTAGAAAGCCAGTGAAGTTGTGCAGTGGTATTGACTATTGCCATGCTGTAGAATTTCGCATTAAGCTTGTTTAGGTATTCTTATCTAAGTTCAATATCCTGTTAACACTATTCACATCCCATAATGCTTATGCACCGTTTTTTACCTTCGAGTGATATTTTCGAAGTGGACAAGTTTCTCGTTGGAGGTAGGTTCGCGGGTGTTTTAATGATGTACCACTCGCAAAAGACAATGTATTCCTTTATTGTATCCATTTTCAATCAGGGTGCCAATTTTTATTCCGTATGAAGTAAGTGTCACCAGTAATAAAACACAGCAACTCGTTTAGCGGGATTTGCAAGTTCTTGAGTCCTTTTCTTTTGCTCTTGCCCAGACTGGCGACGTTTAATGAAAGATTGGGCGGATGAAAGTCTTATAAAGACGCAACTTAGTAGCAAGATTGAGTCCTCAGTCACTCGAGAATAATGGGAAAAGTTTGCGAATGGCAACGTATGACTTTCCACCTACGCTGGTAATGTATGTAGACCAAGTGATTGATTTATTGAACAAATTCCTAGCCCAAGTGATTGATCTATTAAGCCAACTTCATAAGTATTCAGTTGAATTCCTAAGTATTTAGGCGGTATTTGAAAAGAAGTATTAGAAAAGAGTATTTGAAAAGAAATATTAGAAAAGAGTATTTGAAAAAAAGTATTAGAAAAGAGTATTTGAAAAGAAGTATTAGAAAAAAGTATTTGAAAAGAAGTATTAGAAAAGAGTATCGTAAGTATTTGAAAAGAGTCCCTTTATAATCTAGTTTATCTTGAACTAACACACTTCTTGATAAATAAAATTTCCTGGGCTGATTTTTTTGTTTCATTTTTGACACCATTTTTGAATCTTCGGAGTCTTATCCTTCAATCTTTCAGGAGCGTGATTCGGCCTCCTCAAAACTGTGATGATGGCAGTATTATCGTCGTGTTGAGGTCATCTTTAAATTTTGGAAAATCATTTGCATAAAATTATTGGTCTGCTGTTAAAACCATTGGCTACATATTATGCATGGATAAAGTCAAAATTTCGTATATTCGTATACAAGAAAGAAATTATTTGAGCAGAAGTTTTCATGTAACATTAAAATGATTGGTTTTAGAATTCCACAAAATTGCAACCTGGGCTTAACGTTTTTCAAACTTTTCGTAACTGACTTAAATAATTGACAAGTCAAAATTATTTCATATTTGTCTAGTATGTTGATAATAAGGTTATTCTTAAAAACCAAACTAAATCATTACATTTCAACAAGAATAGTTATTTAAATACTGAATTCTGATCATAATATAGGGAATGCAATATTTAAGACTATATTTCCCTTTATCATAAACTGGTGCGAGAAGCGGAAGATATCAGTAAATCTCTCTGGTACATCTTCGTAGAAGAAGAAATGATACGATAAGCAGTATTTTCATAATTTCAATATGGACATGCGTACCGACACGTGTCCAGTATGACTGATTTTTAATACTTTGTATTGTTGTTTGGGGTATATAATAATGGTGGTAGGATTTGGCATAATTTAGTAATCTCTTAAAAATGAAATGAAAGAAATTTGTAGAACGGAATTGTTGAAGATCTTGAAAAACAAATGAAATAAAACCTACGTCTAAAACGTAATTGACTCATGCCATTACTAAAAGACTACATAGTAAAGTACTCATGTCATTATGACATTACTACATAGGAAATTTACCAACAAATCGTTAGGGAATCATTCACATTTTGGCTGCTAAAGTAAAATCTAATAAAAACATTAAAAATCTGAAATGTTCGCAATTTTACTTTCTTTAAATTGCATTGGAAATTTTAAACAGCTGAGAATAAAATCCATGCTTTAAGGAAACCATCTTTATTTTTAAGCTTAATTATGATGCAATTTTTAAGAGACATTTGCCCGAGGTTTTAGATATACAATGTTGTACATTATTAGCCCCATAGCAAAAAACCTTTTGTGTAATTTTGTAATAGTACATTCTGTACATATAAGCAAGTTTTCCTTAGAAAGTCTTCCATGAAGTTATTATTCCACAACAGATAGCCTTCGAATTGTTTTGTTTTAATCGATAAACATAACCATAACAGAGTACTTGCTTCCTTAAAATAATAAAAATTTTTAGAGAGGAATAGAACGTAATCTACAACATTTATAATTACATCATATTGGCAGTATATCGTATATTCGGTGCATTTAAATATGCAAAAATGTGTTATATAATATTTTCTGCCGCCTTTCCGCATGCGTTTGTGGTGTAACGGTAGCACACTCAGCGCGTATTCGAGAGATCCAAGGTTGAGTCCCGGGGAGGGCACTCCTCACTTTTCACGTCACATTGTTTTTTTTTAAACTAATATCTCTACAGTGCAAGCATACTGAATTAAAAGGTTCTAAACCATGAGCACTTTAAAATGTATCAAATGTTTGTTCACAACTGCTCAGTTAATGAAACCTGAATCCTCAAGCACCTACACAACTTATCTATTAATAATGATGTAAAATGCAAACTATAAACAATCATCTCCCGTTCGGATTTTTAAGCAATGTTCTATTTTATTTGTGCTTTAATAATTTAAAGTACTCATAGCTTCTGTCATATGGCATTACATAAATTCTATTTTAAACGGATTGCAAAAATTATCTAGCAGATGTGCTTCATTGCAATCCCCTTTTACATATAAATAATTATACATAAAAGTTACGCGTGAATCACATTCATTGACAATCAAGAAAAGTAAAAAATGCGAAGATCGGAAGCAAAAGGAATATCGAGCCGAATATCTCTGTGGAATACTCAGAATCAGACGAAAAGAAAAGAAGAAAAAACGTGACGAAACGCAGCCAGAGCCCAATTAGGCTGTGGTCTTCGGGCTACCTCTAGTCACGAACCAGGCATCCAATTTGCGGCAGCTACCTTCCCTTTATTTGCCTTGTTTATTGGCGGAATTGGCATGATGTCCGCCGAGAAATTGAGTGCACAAGAGTATTCCAATGAGGATTTTTACGAATGTACGTATGCAGTAAAAGTCACTTTATTTGGTAATGTTTCGGATATTTAACCACAGAACAAGAAAAAAATAAAAATAATAATATTTGGCTTCAAATGACACATTTAAACTAAAACAATGTCTTTAATTTAGTTACAAACTATATTGATCATAATACAAATAAACAAATTTCGCAATCAGAGAGGAGACGCTTCAGAATATTGTTTTACAATCTGAAGAAAAATTTCCTGTGAACTGTGTGCATCTGTTTTTGCTTGGTCAAAAATATATCAGTTTATCACTAAACATTGTTTTTCATTCATATTTCATTAATATATGATATATAATTCTTATGCGGCATTTGGCAAATCTGCAATTTTTAAAGAGAGATTAAATTTAAAACATTTTGTTGTCGAATAAAAATATATAATATCGCTAGGTGTCATAAATAAATGTAACTGTTTATTTTATGGGTTTAAGAGAAGCATCTCGTGTCTTCGACTCTAGTCCCACACTATCAAATTATTTAAACAATCCTTGCTAATTTTAGATTTTTAGAAATAAAAAATACAGTCCTTTCCGACGTGCTTGCAATTAACAGCTCATTTTAAGAAACTCGTTTCTAGAAAAAAAAATAAGGAAATAATACAAAATAAATTCAAAATAAATGCATAAATACATAAAAATCTGAAAGCATTCAGATTTTATAATACGTCCAAAAGGACAACTTCTTTAACGTTTTGTGTGCTACTGTTATTTATTAAATATCATATTCTTTGCACTTAAAACATATAAAATTTAATTCAACAGCAATATAAAATATTTTAAAACAATATTACTTTAAAATTTCCAATACACAGTCTCGCGCGCTGGATAAAAGTGTTTTTTCCGTATAGTGGTGCCATTGTCCGCTTTGAAATCGTTGAGTTTGTTAATCAAAAATTCGTTAAAGTTTTATAAAATTTTAAATAGATAATAAAACAAATTCGAAATTCGAGCTCCCAAGTGCCATGTTCGGTTTGAGGACTACGTTATTCAAAATTTAATGGCCCTAAGTAATGATGTTTTTTTTCACAGTGCACAAAACATGCATGCATTCATGCAGATTCTTCATTATTTAGTATCTTTAAATGTAATACATGGCGATAATATTTAGTGGCAGCAGTTTGAAAAGTGAAACGTCGGTATTGAAACCATTTTGATATTAATAGTCCTTCTGGGCTGACGCCCTTTTGGCTAATAAATAACAAAAAATTATTCAAATATTTTTTAAAATATAAATAAAAACGTATGCCAATACTTGAACAACTTGTGTTCATGCAGTTTCGGGGGAGTACAGAATGTCGAGCATTTGTTATCCTATTATTCAAAGCTCAAGGAAGGACGAAAGGAACTCATTTCTAGGTTAAAATCTGTGAATATTAGATTTCCTCCCCCTCTTCATGTATTTTTCCAACATAAAAGGGCTTTTCTCTTTCTTCTGTAAATTTATCTCTTACATGTCATCTGTGAATTTGTAAGTTTATTTTATTTTGTGTTGTGTTATTGTATTTGTTTGTTTTTTCACTTACCTTTGTAAGCCTTGTGTTATACTATGTGGTGCACAAGAAATTTTAAATTTTCGATAAAAAAAAACTTGAACAAACGTATTGAAAAATTTGAAAACTTCCACAAACATGAGCAAGTTTTCAAAATTTTTCCAATTTGTTGTTGACCTGTTATGAACTGAAAACGATTCAAATTTTTAACCGTCGCCTAGAACGTTTTGTTAATACTTTCTTTCGCTCTCGTTGAGCTCGCAGTCTACCAGTCTGCTGCTGATTCACTGCCGATAGCCCATTTCTTTTTGTTATTTTAAACTTTATTATTAAACATCATTTTCTTTGCACCTACGTCACATTTCAATAGAAAAAATTCATTAGGAACAGCACAACTCTAAAAATTTAGAAGCAGCACCACAGAATATAATTAGATTCATGATGCAGTGTTGGCACATATTTTCCTGTAATTTTCTGTCCCTGCTCAGTTCATTATATCAATGATAGTTTTCTTAGCAAGATGACTTGAAAACCATTTTTTTGGCTTTTTATTTTAATTTTTTATGTATTTAATTTAGTAATTAAATATATTCGGGCTTCTTGGTACACATGTACGGGTAGAGGACAACGTTATTCAATATTTAATGGCTCTAGTTTTTTTCACAATGCGAGGAACATACATACATACATGCATATTCTTAATTATTTAATTTCTTTAAAAATATGCAAGGCCAAAATAATTGCTGGTACCAATTTGAGGTGTGAAACGTGCTAGGAACGTACATAACTACACGCAGATTCTTAATTATTTAATTTCCTTAAAAATAATACAGAGCGATAATATTTGATGGCGCAACTTGAAAAGTGAAACAGCTGTTTATAGTGTAGCACGCAAAGTCCCGTTTCGAGACTAGTAACCCATTTGGGCTAATAAATCATAAACAAACAAACATCAATCAAAATAAAATGACATACTGCTTTTTAGCTTGTCTAAATTACAA
Source organism: Stegodyphus mimosarum (assembly GCA_000611955.2). Classification (NCBI taxonomy): domain Eukaryota; kingdom Metazoa; phylum Arthropoda; class Arachnida; order Araneae; family Eresidae; genus Stegodyphus; species Stegodyphus mimosarum. The sequence continues at coordinate 178,642 of KK112823.1, read as the reverse complement.
AATATTATGTTTTGTGCAATGCAATTTTTAATTTTGATTAACATTTAGTTTACATTACATTAAACATTAACTGTTGGTCTGTATTTACATGACTAAATATATTTAAGTTCTACATCAAATACTAAAAAGGGGAAGAAGCATTGTTTCAGGGTTTCGATATTAAGAAATTATATTTTATCTTCCGTTGCAACGTCTGAAAATCAAAAGATATAATGTATTAATCTCTTATGTATTTGCCTTTCATTGTACAGTAAATTCTGTAAGCCCTCATCTATATCATATGCATTTAATAACAGACGGACTTGTTAAACTAATCAGATATTTTAAAACAAGTATTTTAAGTAAAAGAGCATCATTGATTTAAGGGTGAAATATTTCTTAGTATTTGACGTTTTTAAGATCTTTAAAATAATATACTTTGTACTACGTAAGTATATGTATTATTTATTAAGTATATATATTATATACTACACAAAATATATAATATATATACTTTGTCTATATATTTTGTTTAATTTTTAAAATAATAAAATTTAAGTGAAGTGCCATTAAGATTAATATAAATTCATAAGCAAGATATATATAGAATATCAGAATTATTTTCCTAAATTTATAAAAATATGTTTCTCAAAATAATTTTTTTTTATTTTTGAAATATGAATATTATAAAAGAATCTTTAGCCTTCTCGAATAGCCTTTCTTGTGCATTTTAAAATAGCAATTAAGTACTCTAACAGCCTGGAATACTTCACTTTACTTAGAGGGTAATGTTAGGAATAATGACGCCAATTATAGAAACAACAAGAGGGTTTTTCTTCCTAATTATATTTAGTCATTATTTAAACTGAAGTCCTCCAATATTATATGATATGCGTTGAACAATTATTTTTCTGCCTGTATAGGATGGAGTTATTTTGTAATATTTCCTACTAATTTCTATGAATTTAAAACTCTGTCTATGATGATCACAAAGTAAAACATGAAAGTGAATTTAGAAATTCCACAAAACATGAGTATGCATATGATTAAAAAATAAAATATATTTCAAGACGGTATTTAAAAATATAGTCATGTCCAGATAAAAAAGGGCATAATTTATCAGCTAAAAACACTATCCTCAAAGATCTCAACTAAAGCAATTTGCATTCCTAAAGCCCAACGTTATTAATCCAGTAATTGCATTTTTAATATAACACGTTTAATGAGGACGCATCTTTTTGTTTATTAGGCGCAATGTATGAGCTTTCATTTACTGTCAGTTACTATGTTAAAATTAAGTAAAATATTAATGAATTTAAGAATTTATAATAAAGCAGCAGGGAAGTGCTTCCTCGAAAATTAAAGGCATAAAGAATTTTGCCAATTTATTTCGTCGTGTTATTTAAAAACATACATGTTTAAAAATATGTATTTTGTTTAAAATGAGAAAAAATATATAAATATCACTTCTCCTCCGGTTAATTCGCCTTGAATCCATTTTTATCTCAAGAAAATTTATTTTAATTGTAGTAAACAGAAGCCTTTTTTCTAAGTAAGTTTCAATGTAGGAATTTTGCATATTTTACATCTTAGATTTTATTTCCATGTTTAGATAACATTACTTTACCACTTAATGCTTATCGTTAAACAGAATTCTTAAACTAAAATCAATATTTATTGTAGCATTTCCATACTTGAAGTAGAAAATAACAGTTTAAGCAAATAATTTATCTTCTTCCGAAATACTGAGAATTTTCTCTTTAAAATAACTATGTTTATTTTGAGCAGAGCAATTATTTCAAAACTTAGTAGAGTCTCATTCTTTTATGTGGCATACACGAAGTCAAGATACTAATGGACTTAAGGAAAATATCGCTATATCTAGATAAACAGCAGGAACGTAAGAAGGGTGTAAAAGACAAATTTATTCAGAACTCAAATAACGAAATAGAAGACACTTATTCCACATACAAAAACAGCCAAAAATAATGGTGTAACTCGAAAGATAGAATTTTAAAATTAAACTTAAGTTGCAAATAAGCCAAAGGCTGCAAAGAAATAATTAGTGCGCAAAATTAGCTCAAACTTACACCAGCGTGATAATTGGTAATAATTAGCAATGGCGATGACATAATGCTATCGCTGAAATTCATCCAAGTAACGTGGCCTTAAGCAGGTGTAAGCGATTTAAAATCAAGCTCTGTCGAAGAAATCTAAAATTTCTCTTTAAATATTATCTCTTTCTGCCTCATTTAAGTATGCCAACTAAAATTCGTATTCTGGCAAAAACAGAAAGGCAGAAATGAGAGTAAAGATGCGTAACATGAAATAACTGGTTAATTAAAATAAGTGAATACTTTACACCTGAATGAATTCATTTCATGTAATGGAGAAATATACTCAATTAAAACTCCATTGTCTGTTATTATAATGCTGCAACAATAGCACAAGTATTAAAATCCCAAATTCTGTAACAGTTGTAACCTCCTTAACTTTCTACAACTGCATAATACCTTTCAAATACAAATGAAATGCATGATGTCTTGCAAAAATTAAAAATTTGATCTCATTAATTTTTGTTTAAATTTGGTGTATTTCTAAACTGTTTTTGAAATATTTACCTATAAAAACAGTAAATATATATTTCCGTTTTAGCTTATCACGATATTGGTACACAAACCTCCATGCTATCCATGCTTCATGGTGCACAAACATCCTGCTATGAATAAAATATTAGGATTTAAGTATCGGAATATATTTTAATGAGTAGGCATCATTTCAGGAGATTATTTGCTCCTTAAAATCGTCATCTTGAAACTCTAGAGTCCTTTGTTTGTTTGGTTTTTTCCCATCAGATCAAAAGACGTAAAAATGTGCTGTGCTCTCGAATTGGATGAATTGGAAATCCAGACTTCCGACTGCTAATCGGACATGCTTTCTAATTACACGACGGTGAGGAGGAGACGCAATCACTACATCGTAGTGGTGTTGAATTATCATTCACCATATTTTATTTCGGGCATCACTTGTAAAGTTATAACAGTTTTCCATCAAAGTAGAAGCTTTAAAAATGTATGGAAATATGTTCGTCTAGCAAACTTCACATATTATCCAGTAAAAGAACATACTTAGTAACCTGACAAGTTATAAGGTGGAAATATATTTTCCAGTAACGGTTAAATAAAGAATCATATAGAATATTTAAAAGGCATACAATTAATAGATTATTGATTTTTAAAGCGGATTTCTGAATCTTTATTTTTTAATTTCGTTCAGTAGTAGGCCAAGTGGGCATTAACTGAAAAAAATTAAATGAACTGAAATAATTTAACAAGAAATTGACTAAGTGGCCCACTACTAATATATTCGTCAATTTGCATGATATCACTAAGATTTACAAACATTTAGGGAATCTATTTTAACACTATTCTTAATGTTTGTGCACTACTCAGCCGTGCATCCTTGATTTGATGTTTATTAAAGCTTAACAGCACTAGTCAGGTGAATACAGTAAAGTTAAGGTTCTCACAACAAAGACGCTCTAATTTAATCCACTTCAGGTTTCCGGTCATGGACTTTAGAATACAATTTAGACATAATTTTTATGTGCTCTGAATTAATCTATCCAAATCCAGCAAAAGAATATGAATATACCGAGTGGCCATAATTAAACTGACAGTGTTTGTTCACAGTGTTCCGTAGCGCGATCTATTTGCGAGAATGACGCCACATTTTGTAGGAAGATTAAACAAGACGGGGGACGAAGGATTCCTCGAAAAAACAAATTAGTTCCAAAAGTCACCGCTAGGGGAATATATTTCGCTGTGTAATAGAAAATAGAGTGTTTACAAATGCAAATTAATACGGAATAAAATTACCTTTTATTATGCACATTTTCTGATTTAGTTCAAGTGCAACATGGCAACACTTTTAAAAAAGCGTAAAATCTACATAAACACCGATAAAGTCTCGTGATCTGCAATATCACGTACGCTGAGCAGCAGAAGTTCTTTATTCAAATTTCATGTTACATCCATTGGCACAGTGCCAGGTGCTTGGGTTTTAAAAGGCAATGTGTTGCGTTTCGAATCAATCGGATTGAAAGTTTATGTGCAATGTCTCCTTCTTTAGTCGAGCGTGCGTTACTGGTCAAATTCTTTTTACCTCAACCAGTGCAACGCTTCAGCCGCTCTTCGTGCTCTTAGAACGCACAAAAAAATGCGTAAAGGTAGCGGTCCTGTGTCAGTTAATGGGCTAAAAGCAATGGCTGCGACGTTTGAGAAAACGTTTGAGAATATGGATATGCCTTACAGTCCGGTACGGAAAATCTTACGAAAGATTATCAACTTCTATCCGTACAAGATCAGCCGCGTACAGGAGTTACTGTACCCCGACCATGATAAGCGATTGACTTTTGCTCTCACCTTTCTTGCCAGAATGGAGGTGGATGCTGCTTGGCCGTGGAAAATCTTATGGGGAGACGAAGTCCACTTTTACCTGAATGGAACTGTGAATACCCAGAACTGCCGAATTTGGGATGACAAATCACCACATGCAGTTACAGCAATTCCCTTACATTCATCAAAGGTCCAGGTAACTGTTTGGTGTGGGTTCACAGGGAAATTTATTGTAGGTCCATTCTTCTATGAGAGCATTACACCGACAAGACCGGTAACCTGTTCTGTTACCGGAGAGAAATATCGCCACATGTTGAACAGCTTTGTCATTCCGGCACTTCAGCAAAGACAATGCCTGGGGTAAATGATTTTCATGCAAGATGGAGTCTCTCCACACGTTGCTGTACGGGTGCAACAGATGCTACGACAGAAATTCACAACAAAAAGAGTCATTAGCCGCTACTTTCCAACTGCATGGCCACGTCGGTCGCCTGATCTTACCCTATGCGACTTCTGGCTATGGGGTTACCTTAAGTCCAAGGTCTATTAAGGAGTGGTCGAGGACCTGACTACGTTGAGCGATAACATATCACGGACTGTACGAGAGATTCCTGCAGACATGTTACTTTCTGCTGTTGTGCATACTGTGCACAGAATGCAATATGTGGTCCACAACAACGGCAGCCACATTGAACCTCATTTGAATGCGAAATAAAAGGTAATTTTCGTATTGGTTTGCATTTTTTAACACTCTATTTTCTATTACACAGCACCAAATATTCTCCTAGCGGTGACTTTTGGAACTAATTTGTTTTTTTTTCTTGCGGAATCCTTCGTCCCCCGTCTTGTTTAATCTTCCTACAAAATGTGGCGTCATTCTCGCAAATAGATCACGCTACAAAACACTGTGAGCACTGTCAGTTTAATTATGGCCACCCGGTATTTACAAGTCTTCTTCCAACAAATAATAAAACAAAATTACGAAATCTTAAGTAATAACGAAAGATAGAATTTACTCTATATCACGTAGCCTTCTGATTTTTTGGTTTATCATTCTGCAGTTATTAATCATATTTGTATTTTGATTAATATAAATGTCCTTTTGATATAAGTATGGATATATTATCCGAATACTTACAGTATTTTTAATGTAGAGTTTTTAAATATAAGAAAGAATTTATAATATTGTTTTGTATTATTTACACATTATAACAGCATGAAGCAGAATAACTAAGGTAACAGTAATTAATATTTTTAGAATGCTGACTTGAAAATATTACACAACACACACACAAAAAAAAGGAAATTGTTCAAGTTTCCCACCTTCTTTGAATTATTAGTTTTCCTTCTCCCCTTTAGCATCCCTTTCGAAGTATACATGTTTTAAACATTATCTGTTATACAAAAGGATTTATTCTGAGGCTAACTACGCAATATATTTATTTTTTAGAAAATATCAGCAGCACTGAAGCATTTTATTAATAAATGTCAAATAAGCAAAAAGAAAGCTCTTTTAAACAGCTTAGGCTTATGCATTCTTGGGAAGTTCTTTATGCATGACGCTTTATTTTACTTATTTTACTGAACTAAGGAACAAACTGAAGCATGCATTTTACTAATTCGTTCATAAGTTTAGATAAAACCCCAGACTACCAATGCAATTAATGAAAGTGTTGGCGAACAACAACGGAGCTTTCAAAGCAAAGAAGAGCTTTTGCAGGCGTCTTTAATAACGAAATATCCCGGCAGAAATTCCATCGATATAATTCGATTATTACGCATCGCCTAGCGGAGGTCCAACAGACCAGAACCCATCAAAGTCGCCGAATAAATCATGGCTAAAACTTATCCCAGATTAAACATTTCCCTGCTTTCATTTAATATCGAATACTTCAAGCGTTTCTCTTTTGGATTCTGGTATATACTAGGTTATAAGACAGCGTCGATGCAATTATTTTGAAAACAACCATTTATCGGAGCTGTTGCTCCTTTCTGGTAGCTTTGGCCGAACTTACAGGCCGCGAACTTAGGACAAGGATTGAACCGCAGGTACTCGACTAATGAGTTTCTGTTCACAAATGACTTGAGAAATATATTGCTAGCTATAAAGGGAAATTTGATGAATGATTGCAAGTTTTCGCACACTGTGTACGCGTTCTGATTATTTGTTATTGAAACAACTTACAATCTGTACGTACCTTTCGTATAAATCTGTACTTAAAATAAAATATTTTTGATTTCCAGATGATTTCAGATGATTGCTTGCTTAGCATAACTTCTAATACATTTTAGACAGAAATGATTATAGTATTGCGAAATGTTAGCCTAAATATTTCCAGAATATTTTTAATAGTAGAAAACAATCCAAAATTTCATGAAGTTTTAATGTTATTGTTTTAATATGAAGTGGTACTAACTAAAGTAAAAACAACTCGGATGAAAAAAGGAATTAAGATAAGGTAGCTTCAGAATAGTAATTTTTGTTTTAATTTTTTAAAATGTTTCGAAAGTAAAATGATCAAATTAACATTTGAGGGAAGAGGTGCTTTTTAGAGTCAAAACAAATGTGCTGTCTGATCACTGCAAAATATTTTTAAATGCAATAAAACTGCTTAAAAACCTGTCAGAAGGTGCTTTCTATTCTCTGTTCGCTTGTATATTAAATATTTTTCATCTTCTACTTAACATCTATTAATTCTTAACACGAGAGAAGGCCCGTTAATTCTGTAGGAACTGTAATTGAGGAAACAAGATAAATTCTGAGAAAATAATTTAATTTTATAGGCGGTTAGTTTATATATATCTACTCGTTTCATCCTTTCTTTGAAACTGTTGAGTCTGGCTACTGATTTGAAAAATAATATATATAATTAGGATCCTAAATATACGAAATCTTCTACACAAGCATCGTGTTAGGCGATTGCACAGGCGAACGAGCATTCTTAGTAGACTTAATAACTGCACTGTTAATTTTGAAAAGTAAAATTAGATTCCTTGAATTCAGATTGTATACAAATTGGTTTCAAAATAAAATTTCAAAATGATTTTTATGATCATTATACTTATTACATATCCCCCTTAAAAAGATTTTTAAAAATGGCCCGTGGTTACTTTAGTAAAGATTTAAGCTTATGAAATTTATCTTTTGAAAAGGATAAGAAATGTTGTGATCGCAAATTCTGTAGCTTTTCTGATGCAAACGCTGAATTAGATGGATGTAAGCCAGTAAGGAAAATATGAATAATTTAGTAATTTTTAATGAAAATAACTAAGTGATTTAGGTTTTCTTTCTTGTATTTTTTTGAACGTTTCTTAAAAGTATAGCCTCCAGAAATTCAAAACAGAGAAGTTTAGACAAAAAGGTTTAAAATTATATGTGTTTTGTTTCATATTTCCAGAATCTAAAAAAAGGAAAAAATTAACAAATACAGAAACCTTATGAGCTTAAAATAATTTTGAAAATTCTATATTATAGAAAGTCTGTATTAGGACTTACATGTCCAGATGCAAGTAATTATAGTGCTTTATCCGAAAAGAATTATAGTTTAACGAAAATGAAATTATAGACGAGTAGAAATTAAAGGCATATTTCACTTCAGCATTTAGTTCTATTCAATTGTTGCTGATCGTTTTAGTTGATTATGGCAGAGAACACTAAGGCTATCTGCTTAAGGAAATTTTCGTGAAGGAATTTCTAGGGAAAACTGTCTCGTATACACTATACACATGGGACTAACGTGAGAGGATAGGCAAAGGTGAGTCCTTTCTAGACATAATTTAATGCATAGCTGCATTTCCTGGTATTTATTTTTTATCTTTAAAGAAAATTATTTAATTAAATATGGAAGATTTCGTAATTACAAAAGTAGAATTTTCAGTTTGCATAAAATAATTATACGTAATTTTAATACAGAAAATTTTGTTGAAAGGCATTTTATTAATTAGGTTAAGTTAATCATGCATCGGAATAGTATATAACTGTTTTAAACGATAACGGGCTTGAACGATGTTGGAAAAAATTAAGAAATAGGAAACACGCATGGCGAAAATAAAAAAAAATAGATAAATACTTTATTAAACTTCTTATGTGTTTTTAAACATGATATTTCATTTATGGGATCTGTCTGCCTTCCCGCTTTCGCAAAGCATGAGTTAATCCTCTTAGGTTAAAGAGTGTTTCTGATTATCGGTCTAATTCATTTAAAAAGAAATGTATGAAAAAAAAATAGATTTTATGGAATTATTATTCTTTGACAATTTTATTTGCATGTGTTTAAAGCTGCATCATGGATAATATGACGTTTACGAAAAATGACGGAAGATTTGAAACTGCATTCGACCGTGATTTTCGTCTTCTTATGAAAGTCCACTCTATCTAACTTCTTATGAAAGTTCTCCACTCTTATATAAGGTTTAGCTGGTCGATGGCGAGTTGACGTTTCCATCCCCTCACGCTTTTCCTGTAAAGAGATGCATAATGGTGAGACGTCTTTGCGAAAGTTTTATCTTATCCTACAGCCTAATCAGTAAACGCCTGATTTTTTCAAAATGCATGTAAAATTCAATCATGATTGTTTCCTAATTTAATGAGCTTGATATGCGTATTTGTCAATGGCCATTGCTCAATATATAATTAAACGGTAACTCCTTCAGCTTCGAGTGTCAAACTCGAAATGCCCTCTCTATTATTAAAGATACTTTGACATATGTTAGATTTATTCATGGGATAGTGGTAATAATTCTCTTTTTTTCCACTTTCGAGTTCTAGATGTTTATAGGCTTTGGGCACAACTAAGCCCGGATACGGTGGTCTTTTTATTATGGAGGCATTTAACATGTAGGCCATCGTTGCCTCCTGTGAGAGGAGGGAAGAATTATATCTACACCTTCTCAGCGATTCGAACCTTGCCCTTGTGTATGGCAGTAAGAGTCACTGACCACTTTTCCGTCTGGGCGGCAAAGATTCCCAGTTTACTTTCTGGCAGTTGTGTTACAAAGTATTAGTTAAGTTTTAATGTTTTCCTGTTTTATTTGGATTTCAGAACAAAATTTAGTCTACTTCAGATATTTTATACAAATCTCAGTTCTGAGATAAAAATTTTAAATTCTGAAACCTAATGATATTAGCTGAGCTGCTGGCAGATTGGAAGACTTTTAATAAACAGAGGAATTCCATGTGTTTCGTTAATTTCGTGATTAGATATGCAGATGATAATCAGCTTTTGGCCACTTACATTCTTTTACCTCAAGCAAATTGCCATTTCATCTTTGAATTGCATACAGGGTGATTCAAAACTGGAGGAAAAATTTTTAAGAGCATAGGTTACATTGAGATAACTCAATCCGATAGCAATGCAGAGTCGCAAATGTAATACTGACGAGATAGGAAATATGTTTGGAGCTGTCGCAGGAAAACGTTTGATAACCACTCTAAATGTATGAGGAATGAAAATATGAATCCAAGGTGATCGCAAATTTACATTTAAAGACCATAAGCTTAGCATAAACCACGACTTTCCTGATAATGAAGATGCCTAAAGTTTCGTAACGTGGGTACTACATGGAACATCGGGCCTTAAAAGGCCCGATATAATAAAATACGCTGGCCATCTGTTACAACAATCAGCAATATAGGCTGGGCATCTGTTACAAACGGTAAACAACGGAGAGTTATTTCAAAATATGCAGTGCATGCAATATGAGTTATGCCACCTTACGATATGTCGGGGACCATTTTGATCAGGAAAGTGAGAACTTATTTGTGGTCTTTAAATGTCTGTCACGATAGTGATCACAATGAATTCGAATCATTTTTTTCTTACTGCTTCTGATCAGCTGGTGGATAAACAAGATACAAGTATGGCAGGCTAATAATGGGTAGGGAAACTCTTTATTTAGAGATAATTTACAATATATATACACGTATTTACTATACATATACAATATATATATATATATAGATAGATAGATAGATAGATATAGATATATATAAAGTTTTCCAAAAAAGTAATGTAATATAAAATATGAGTGTACTGTAAACCTCCTGGCCGATAATAATCGGCCGCATGATTAACGCAGCAGTCAGCACAAATTAAAACAAAAATGCAGTTAAAAATATCAACTGAAATTTTAAAATATTGTTCTATTGCCAATTATAAAGTTTATCAACTCCTCTGCAAATCTAAACTCGTTCGTGCGGCAATAGAATTCCTTTATTTTACCACGTTTTTCCCTAACATGTCGCAATAATACGCAGTTTTCTACGAAATGTCGTTCATTGCCTTCAGCACTACAAAAATTACCAAGACTATTGTTTTGCAAATTAAATACATTCAGGTACCCCGGAAAGCGTTTGTTTCCAGTAATTATTTGATTATAGTCAAAATCACATAACATTCTCATATTTTTAGAACTTCAATGTTCAACGGATAAACTTTCTTTTCCCACTGAAATGTTCCATTTCCCTTTCTAGCAATCATAACAGAAATCCTCGATTTTATCAATAGCAATTCTTTTTGATGCCTGAATATCGAACGCATCCACGGCATTACCTATAGCAGCATCTTTGGTCATTATGTCGTCCCTCTCATTGCCTATAACACCAATATAGGCCTTCACCCAGTTCATTTTCACTTTCATTTTTACCCAGTTCATTTGTATTTCCTCAACTTTTACATCGCGATCTTTTATATATGACACCAAAATATTAGTGTTATCATCATCTACTAGTGCTTCCAAACTAGATAATGAGTCTCTCTCTATATATATATATATATACATACATTAATATATGTTTCTACAGTCAGCTTTTCATCATTCACAACAAGATACCAAAGTTCCGACCATTACTGTTATGAAGGCTTTACAACGGCGATGCACGGTTTATCGAACATTTTCAAAAATACCTCGCATGCCGAAAACGCTAGCTACTGCCGCCGAGATTCTTTGGAGGAAGTTGATGTTGTAGGCAACGGGAGTCTCGTAGACCATCGATTTCACGGTTCCCAAGAGAGGAAATACAGGTTATAAGGTATTTCTCCCGCCTTCTTAGCACGTCTTCGTGGAGTAGTAGTCAGCACGCTCGGTGCGTATTCGAGAGGTCCGTGGTTCGAGTCCCTGCGAGAACATTGCTCATTTTTCATATCTTCTGCCTTCAAAAAGTACCTAATATCTCTACAAGGTTTCATAAATCGAGTGGTTATGGTGCCATGAGACGCATTCTTGACACTCAATCCCTTCTGTGCAAACGGATTGTTCGAGTAATCAGTTACGACGTAGACAAAATGAGTTGTAGCCCCTTTCGTGCTGGTACCACATAGCTCGCCAAACAGTCACAGAAACATTCGAGCAGTTGTGGCAGTACCCTTTCCAGATAGTAGCTTTTAAAATTATTCCTTATCAAGAGACACACACTAAGAGTTTCAGCGTAATAGCAGGCCTGTTGCCCTTATGTGGGTATAGAGAGAAAGAAAGAGAGAGTATCTGCTCCAGAAGAATGATATACTTTTGACCACTCAGTACGGATAGCAAGAGTAATGGTCTAATTAAGCAGTCACTAATGATACTCTCCCATACGTTCACGTAAATCCGTCATTGGACAGCATGTGGGTGCATACTTCGTGGGTTGTCGTGGAACCCCACATCAACATTTCGATGACTGAAGATCCCTTCATGATAGTGATAAGGTGATTCTTCATCTGTGAAAAGAATACAGGATGAAAAAGCCTGGTTCTGGTTGCCTACGTACAAGCGCAGTAATTCCACGCATCGAGTATAATCCTCAGGTGCAGTGATTGAACTCGTAAATGAAAATGCTGAATGTAATGGATGTGATGGATGTAAACTCTCCCTGTATAACGTACGCCATATACTGGATTCAAATGCTTAAATATGATGGGCAATGTTTCGCGTGCTGGTACTGGATACGTTCCCCCCCGACGCAATATCTCATCTTCTAAATAATGTGTACGTGTTATTTATACCTGTCCTGTATTATGCTTGCCGTTGCAGAACGTCCGTATTCATACATGTTACCGTGCAAATTCGCAAATATTCGGTAATTTAGTACACGTCTGCACGGGCACCATTCGACATACAACCGTACCGCTGCCCTTCCGTTGCTGTGACTTTCACCAAACACAATGCGCACATCAGCCATTTCCGTATTCGTAAATAATTTCGTGGTCTCTGTATGCAATCAGAATTGAAATGACTAACGCAGTATTCCAGCTACATCGCTCGCGAACAGAGCCCTCAAGCAAATAACCAGAGCTCTCAAACGTGCAAAACTATCGATAGTAGAATGAGGGCACATAGCCAGAAAACTTCAGGAAACTTCATTAGCTGAGAGGTCATGATTTATTTTAATCTTATAGCCTCTAAGTAACAGTTTGCGACCATGATGTATTTATACTTTATATCCTTATACCTATGAAGGCGACTCTTAGATTTTCCTGCTACAGGGCCTAATATCCAGCCTTATCTCGTTAGGATTGCATTTCCAACCCTGCATTGCTATGGAATTCAGAGTCATACAGGTATACCCTTAACCTCCTAGGTTTGAATAGCCCTCTAATACTTTGAACTACTCAAAACGTTTTACGAAGCATAATTTATATAAAGTTTTGAGTTAATTTAGCTTATGAGCTTATGAGTTAATTTTTGTGATCTGTTAATATCGTGCTTTGATAATTTTGTAGAATGAATCGGACCTTGCTTTTAAGTCAAGCTTATTTATTGAATTTTTATTTTAGATCCAAATTTTCCCACCTGGCGTATATTTCATTACTTAATAATTGTGTTATGTCTGATACCATCCTTCTGCTCAAATAATTAGTAGTAACTGTCTAATGTTATTTTGCAAGTGCATTGTTTATATTAAATAGTTAAATATATCCGAAAATTATGAATGGTAAACTTAATTAGGAATATTTCCTCACAGCAAATAAGAATTATACATGATTTATTTCACTTCTAAAATAAGCTCAAAATCCTGGTGAACGGTCTGGTATTATGAGCACTTTTGGTTGTTTTCTCTAAGTGCAATGTAAATACGAGACTGTTTCCCTCAGAAATTTTTCTACGAAGGTATGCATTCCTTATTAGATAGCTCCTGGGAGATCTGTTTGAGTAACTTGACATTTTTATTTTAAATTTTATTATGCCTTTAGTTAAGCGTAAAAATTTTCATTAGCTTCGTATTACAAGTCTGATATTCAAAGTATTAAATGCTCGATACAGTATTCATTCCAAATCTTAACATCGCATTCATATTTGCTTAAAGTACACAACAAGAAAATGCGTGCATTTGAGACAAAAACTAGGATATGAATATAATGTTCAGATCAATATCGAAAACACAATTAAAAATTAAATTTCCAACATCATGAAAATTGCCGTATGTTCTCGAAAACAGTAAATAAATTATTTAGATATAAAATTATGAAATATTTTGCAGATCTTCCTATCAAATCGGTTACAACTGGGATCCTTCAAGATATTTAGCAGGACGTTTCTGAGCGAAAGCATTTACAAGAAGTCTTTCATTTATATCCGGGCTTCCCTCTTCCTAAGATCTAGCCTAACGTCTTTTTGTTAGGTAAGCTGATTATGGTATTTTTCCTCCTTGTTTTTATCTAATTCGTCGCAAATGTGCCCTCCTAGCAGAAATCTAGAGTTGAAACAAAAAGTAAGAAATATACTAATCTTTGATTAATAGTTATTCTTAAGATGTTCCTCAAGAATTAGGTATAAAAAAGTTCTGTATGCTGTCTCTTCTATCCTTCCCGTTTTTATGTTATTTAAGAAACAACAACAGATTTTCTTTTCCAATGGCTAATGGATTTTGCTGAATAGTTATCAAAATGTTTAGCAAAATGTCTTACTAGATGTAAGCTAGGAAGAATAACTTCTACAATTTTTCTTTATTCTTCGGACAAGCTGTGGCAGACTACATAAAGATAAGAAATGTACATGTGAAGTTCATGTGGGAAGTCGCAATCCTTGAGAGATGTTAAACGACATGATTTGACATTGCAAGAGAAATAACTTCTTCAGAAATTCTTCCACTTAATATTACAAAAGCCACAGCTTCACGACCATTATCAGGAGGTATTATTTATCTGCCCAGTGTCTTATCAAAGTCTCTCGAACTCAGGAGGCTGACTAATCAATGATTCTGCAGCTCCTCTGATATCGTCTTCAACTATAACGAAACACGTTTTGTAAAATGCAACAGAAAAATTAAAACGGTGGGACTAATGCAGTCTGCAAAATGCTCAAAACAAAGCAAGTACTCAGAAAACGCTAATATTCTTTTCTAGAGAGACACGTTTTGCTAGCGAGATCCTGACATGATGAAAACAATAGGTCACAGGCGACAACATCGCGGCAAAAATATCGCGGGCGAATACGTTGCGGAGAAACCAACGCAAGGTGAAGATGTCGTTATACAAAACATCGTGAAAGAAAATAAAGAAGGGGAAAACATTGCAGTTCTAAAACATCGTAGTATAAAGTATCGTCTTCGAAAATAAAGCGTTTCAAGAACTTCGCAGTTTAAAAACATCGTTATCAAGAATATCGTGGTAAAACATAAAACACTGCAAATCGTGATAGCGTGACGATAACCTCGCAGATGTGCATTTTGAGGCTTTGAAAGTCGGAAATGGATATTTCCATAATGATTTGTGAGTGCAAGAAGGATAGAGGAATATTTTTACTTTGATGTAATTGAATTAACCAATATAGTTTTACTAAACCATTAAGCGGAAGATTAAGTATCCAGAAACTGAAAATAAATAGAAAATTAATGTGGATTATAACAGATAATAGAGTTTTTTTAATTTGCAGGTTTAATGAAGATAATCATATATAGTTACTCATCTTCCTTTTAAAAACCTTTTTAGACAGTATGTTTCATGAAAAATTACCAATAATGCTTTATAAAAGAAATTAATTAGTTAAAGACCCATAGTAGTTAATCCTATAAGTTTAAAATTCTGTTATATGCTAGATCTAGTATGATTTTCCTAGCCATTTTCAGTTTTTCAATGCTTAAATTTCCTTACTTTCTAAGTAAAAAGTTATTAGTTACTTGAAAAATATGAATACAAAAGTAAAAATATTCGTCATTCCTTCTTGTGCTCACAAGTTATTATGTGAATATGCGAATTTTTAAAAGCTGAAAACGCGTGTTTGCAATGTTATTGCCATGCGATGAATTTGTTGGCGCTTTATTTTTTACTGCGATATTAGTTTCGACGACAATGTTTTGAACTGCGAAATTTTTATCCGCATTGCTTTCGGTGACGATCTTTCCTACCAGGATGTTTTAAAACTGCTTTTTGCATTCTTTTCACACACGATGTTTTGTATGACGACGCTTTTGCCTTGCGATGTTTCTTCTCGACGTTTTCGTCCCCAATATATTTGCCGCAATGTTTTCGGCTGATATTAAACAATAACTATACTTGTCTGATAAATAATTATCTCTATACGTTTCAATTTTCTAGTTCCCAGTTCCTACAACGAGTCGTCCAGTAACACACCCGGTGATCGAACACGCTTAAAGATAAAAATATTTTCATATTTGTACTGCTAGAGAACTCGTTTATGATTTCTAACCCCATATTATCTGGGCTAAAATGTTATTCGTTGTTAAAATTCTCCAAAGTCATGTGAAGTTCTTCAATAAACACCTAGTCTTCCTCTCTGCTTGAAATCCTTGCTAAGCTC
This sequence comes from Stegodyphus mimosarum, assembly GCA_000611955.2. Taxonomy (NCBI): domain Eukaryota; kingdom Metazoa; phylum Arthropoda; class Arachnida; order Araneae; family Eresidae; genus Stegodyphus; species Stegodyphus mimosarum. Next base: position 162,530 of record KK112823.1, on the reverse strand, counting down.
TACTCCTTATTTTTCTTTAATCTAAACAGCATTATTTCATCATTAATTTTCTCTCATCATCTTGCACAGTTCTAATTTAAATCCTAAATTTACTAATCCTAGTAAATGGATTAGGTTTTGATTTTTAGTTCACTAGAAATGATTCCTTAAATGGATGACCGATTTTTTTTATTGCGATCGTATGTCGCAGTAAATGTTATATTATAATCCTTTATTTCCTCTTTGTAATCAGCTTCTTCATTTTTATACGATATTCTTATTTTTTCTCTCTTTTTTAAAATCTTGTTCATCTGCAACGTTGAAGTGCTTACATAAGACAGTAACTGGTTTTTAGTTCCAACATTCAACTATTTTATTGAGGGATTTAGTCACTGTTTCAGGTTTCGGATTTATCTCTTCACATAAATGAGATATTGCTTTCCGACCATTTTTTCCAAGTGCTACACAATGATTCATCATAATCTCAATGACATCGCAAAATATTTTATCATTGTCTTAACTGTTGCATGGTTTTCGTTCACTTCAAGAGGCGTTTTTTAAGAGTCCCTTTTGGAACAGAAATTCAGTGCAAAAAACATTTCAGCAATAGATTGCACCCCCCATATTCAATGTCAGTTTTAGAAATACCAAAACGTATTCCAATTTTACATTTCTAAACATCTTTGAAATTTAGGAAAGTATTTAAATTAAAATTGTATTTTGTGTACAAAATCTTTTTTTCGATCTGGGTCGAATAAGTTTATTGCACCTTCTTGCTCAGTTAAAAAAATCTTTAAAATTTACGAAAATAAATTAGTATTCAAATACCAATTAAAATAGTTTTCAAATATCCCTTTATTTGCCTCTCTGTATATAATTCTGAACCCAGTTTGTGCAATTAACAAGAAAGCTAAGGAGGAAGTAATGAAAATGAATGCAATTATTTCTTTTCTTTACCGATTTGCTCAGACGGCTTCTAAAACCCTTCGACTTATATATATATCTGCCTTTAAATAAGTAAGTTCCTAAAAAGAATCATTTATTGTTCTTTATCGAAAAACTCCTATCGTAACGCCTATAGAACATTCTTAATTCTGACTTTGAAATATGACCCACGATGAATAACTTTTGCCACCAATGACGTATATTCGAAGTATTACATCTCAGAGAAAAATGATAAAAGTGAAATGAAAGGAATAAAATAAAAATCAGAGAACTGTGATTTGGGTGTAGGAATAGAATTGATAGCCAAGACGATGATTAAAAGTCAGATATGTAATTTTTTTTGATAAAATACCCTGATGCTCAAAATGAAATTTATATATATGAAAATAATGACATTTCTTGCTAATTATTTCTTCAGCTGAATTTATAACGAGCTAAGATTATTAAAATTACAAAATAAACTTTGATAAAACTATTTCTGAAATTCAAAAATTCACTCGAAAGAGTGGTAAAATGTTTGCCAAAAATAACATTATGCAAATTTTAGCAATGTAAGATTGAATTGATGTCTTTATGAAGTCTACAGGTTTTGGTTCTTTGACTGTCAAGGCCGCATATATGCAGCCTAGGATATATGCGACCTTGACAGTCAATTTATGTAGGCCGTATATATACTGCCTAGGATATGTTTTGCAACCCCTTTAAAAATGTACATATATGCATGCAAAGTAATACATTAAATGTAGATAAATACAGGTATAAATAATAATATAATAGATAATAGATAAATCCAGGATCTTTTTGGTATTAAGATCAAGAAAAGACATCTTTCTGAAGCAGTTTTGAGGAAAATCTGAGTTTCTCTAGCAAAGCTCCTGGCGGTAGGAGGGTTAAAATAGTCCTTTAAGTGAAGAACTGGAAGCTAAAACTATATAAATGATAGGAAGGTAAAGGAAAAGCAGGTAATTTATGTAAATGGAAAGATGACTGGATGGTTTCAGATAAAAACCATGCTCTGCCTACTGTAAAGGATTTACGGACTTCATACAGTTGCCCGGTAGCCGGAGCAAAAAGCGCAGGAAAAAAAAACTAGTTCATAATATCGATTTTAGAACCACGAGTGCCGTCGAATTATAAACATAATTACCAAGCAGCAGATTTTAGCCGTAACATAAAACGCAGGAAAAAAAGTAACTGATTCGTAATTTCAGAATCAAAAGTACTGCTAAATAATATAAATATAATTATTAAGCAGCAGATTTTATAATCTGAAATGCTACAAAAGCTTTTGTACAAAGGCGCATTTTCTAGGGATATATAGAATATTGGCTAATTTGAAATCAAGCAGTTAACGTTAAATCACAACTGGAATTGGCAACAGTAGGTCCGCATTCCTATATTTTGTTCAGAAAACTGGACAATGAGCATAAAACCTCTTTTTAGACTCTTTTACAGGAATACATTTACGTTAGAGGGAATATTTCGTTAATGGTGGTGCATATCTGAGGGAATTTGGAGAAATAATAATGGACGCATTTCTGCCCTAAGTATATCGAAATGAAGTCGTTAATACTATGTAAGGCATTTACATAAGCAAGCAAAATATTTTTTTTTCTTTTAATAATAAATGGAAACGAGCCTTGGTAATTCGTAAACATGGTTAACTTGATTAAAGCATCTTTTGAATTAAGCGGATAAGGGGATCAAATATGATTTTCTCCAGTATCTTATAGACATTGACAGTTCTGTCTGGAACTGTTTCACTTCATTTAATGAATGAATAATGATTCCAGAAAACAGAGTAGTAGCTATATCACAGTTTAGTTGGAAGCGTGCCTGAAACAGAGATGTTCATCAAAGTTTTTCCCACAAATTAATTCACTTTACTGAGCAAGTGACCGGCTCATAGGAGAAAAAAAGAGAGGAGTTTTTTTTTATATTTCATGCGACGAAATGTTTTATTGAAAGCGTATCAGGAAAGTCGATTCCCATATTACAGGAGAAAAGAACTTTTATATTAAATGTTGATTTAATATTTATCATTTCCGAATTTTTTGAAAAATTTTCATTCCAAAACTTTATTGCTAGTTCTATGCGGAAGGAAATTTTAGGGAGTCTGCTGAAAACAGCAGCAGATAAGAGAGAAGAGTCTCCCTGAGTTGGGCTATTTAAAGCCCTTAAAATGGTTATTGACACAGAAGGCCCCTAGAGGTGATCCACGGAGGTAAGAATAAAAGCAGGCGCCAAGTCCGCACTACCACTGAAGCGGTGCTTCCAAGCTTTGGTCTCCAGAACGAATGAGTTTTGTTTACATTCAGATCATCCTTGACAGTGCTCTGATAGTATTTCCACAAACGGCATTTCAACACAAATCGAAAAGCAGGGACAGTTCTGCAGAAAAGAAACATTCATTGTTCTACAGATAAGAGCACATTTGTATAGTTTAGAGTTCCTTTACGCAAAAATAATATTTTTATTAATTTTCGATAGAATTAGTTGTATACAATTCTAAGCTACTAGACTTAAAATATATATTTTAGCAAAATAAATATAGATTACTGGACTAAACAAAAAATGTAGATTTTGACTATTATACGTAAAGAATGAAAAATAACTTAACGCACATTTAAAATGTCAAAATATCTAAAAAATATAACACTTTTTAAACCTCAGTTTCCTTATAACTAACTGGTGTAAGCATACAAATGTGTATACTTCTTTCGAAACACTTGATAGAGTATTCGCTACTTCTATTTTATACAAATATCAAAATGTTTTAAATAAAGTACAATTTTATCATCCACATAATATTGCAACGTGTACTTTTTTAAAAATTTTAGGGGAAAGGCTTAATAGATGTTCATTTTAAATTCAGCATTTTATTATCACATAATTAAAATTTAATCACTTTGGGTTTACATATTTTAACTGAAAAATGAAATTAACGAAATCGTGCAATCCTCATTAAAATCAATAATTATATAGACAGATATTCTAATTAGTCACCTTTTCCTTCATTTGTAGCCACATATTTGTGTAAAATTGTATACAGAAACATTTGCCAATTTGGAATAAGTACCATTTGCGGTCAAGATAATGTGATCGCGTGAACGTGCCGCATCATCAAGACCGCATGAATGCATGTAAATTTCAGTCAATTTATACCTCTGCATATTTATTACGTAAAAAATTTTGATATACGTTAAATCATTATACATTGCTTTCTAAGGATTTTAAGTTCACTAACGCTTATCTCGATTTTAAAATTTTACTATCATCTCTTATTTTCTACTTCCGCCCCGAATTAACGCGTCAGTACGTTTATGCAAATTGTATTTGCTAACGCTGAAGTATTTAAGTTGTGGCTTTTTGTCAAGAGGTAAAAGGAGAGAGCGCGCTGTCTTGCTACGAGGCTTCATGCGAGTTTGCCATCAATCCGCCTTTAAGACCAGAGTTTTTAATCCTCTTGAAATTAAAGACGTATTGCAGTTTTCCGCAGTTTGCGTACTACAGACGGAGAAATGTAAAAGGCCAGTCTTAGTATTAGTCATTTGTGTAAAATGTTAAAAGTTAGCTCTTATTTAAATTTTAGTTAGTTGGTAGTCTTATATTGTTTTACGTTTAGACCACAAATGGTTGGTCTTTGTACCCCGAAGTGCGGGAACGGCTGTAAAATCGAGAAGCAAATAAAAGGGTAATTTTAACCTTTTATCTTTGTTGCATCTTCTACACAAGCACGAACATAGTTTTTAGTAAGCTCCCTGTTCCAACTCAGGACTCTAGTTATGTTTGCAAAATCAGCTAGAAGAAACAGTGGTCCTGATAGTGGCGCTGGAAGTAGAAGACCCATGGCCGACTTTCAAGATGAAGTTGATGAACCCGTGGTATCGGCTCAAAATTCATAAATGCATCGTCCAGACCATGCAATCATCAATGAAGCCAGCAGCGAGCTTCGATGGGAATTCAGAGGTGAATAACGTTTTGGAAAATTTAGATGATCACTTTATCCTCTATCCAGATCATGAGTTCCAAAACGTGACTTTGGCTACTAGCGCTTTGAGTGCTCAAGCGTCAAGCGCTAAGTTTATTCAAGTACATCGGAAAAAATCTCTTGGGCCAACCGAGAAGTCCTACATACACTTATGAAAATTTCAAGACCTACTTAGTTAAGGCCTTCCCAGTAGTAAGAAATCGTGCACGTACCAGTAAACAATTGAGGACCTCTCAAGATTCATTATAAGAAGAATATAATTATTTAAACTTTTGTACGGAAACCGGCCGGATCCTGAAATAATACAAGCAATTTTAACTAGGTTACTTCCCCAGGTACAAGACTTTATCGAATTATGGAATCCGAAGATTCTGGAAAAGTTATTTGAGCTCGCGATCCAGTTTGAAAGCAGATGAACGGTGGACATTGAAAGAAGACGCCAGTACGAGCAACGAAGCCAATTTAGTGCGCCAAGGCCACAGCAAAGGCAAGACTGCGGCTAAGGAAGAAAGGCGAATCTGTGGTGAATGAAACCCGAATATTCAAAAACAACCAGCAAACGACGATAGTTGAAAAATAAGACAGACAAAAAGTTTGAAGGCCATCGGAAAGGCCACGAAAAGAAAAACGAAAATTTAAACTGAAACGGATTTCTGCTGACAGGAGAGTGCGGAAATCCAATGGCTAAGAAAATCCCTCTACCATCAAACTCAATACAGTTATGAAAAATTTAGTTCTTCCGACGATCTATTTAGGAATGAAGGATTTATTCATTTAAAAACTCCTGTGAATGTTACTGTAAAGAAATGTAATTATTAAATATAATTAAATTTATAATGATTAAAAACATTATGTAACTAAATTAACCTTGACATTTAATTGTAAACATATATTGAAATTCTGTTGACAAATATGTATAAAAAATTACTTAAGCAAGAACTCTTTGTACGAGAAAGCAATCTGTTAAAAATTGTTATAGAGCAGTAAGAAAGTAGTGAAGAAGAGTTTTTAGAATACGTGTTGTCGAAATCAAGGATAAAAGGTTGATAAATACTAAAAGAATTATTTCCTTCCATTTCATAATAGCTCAATATTTAAAAAAAAAACTTTTTTATTCACTTTCAGAATTATTCTTAGAACGTTTAGTACATGGAAATCAGCAGTAATATTTAACGTACTTCAGTAATTAAAATAAAAAGTGCTCTAATTTAAAATGAACCGAACAAAGCATTAGTTATAAAATGACTCTGATTTTTGATTTAGAGCATGCCTCAAAAACTAAAAAATCATCTCATATTTGAGAACGTACTTCATTAAGAAGCTCTGTAAATAGAAAAGAAGTAATGCGTCATTTTAATAATTGTAATCCAATAAACTTTGATCTTAATTTTTTCCGTCGTTAAGTGGATAAAATCGAATTACCTTAAAATTTCTTTCCGGTGTAATTAACGAAAACTTGTAAAAATATTTTAGTCAAATTAAACTGTTCTGGGAAAGGCATAGCATCTATTTCCGTTCAGAAAGAAATGTTGTTTAAAAAAGTATTCTTTTCACATACTCTGAACTATAGCAGAAAAAGGAAATATACATTTATACTTATATTTACGACGTAATTACAATACGTTTACCCCCGATCATGTCAAAAATCCATTGATCGTCATGACAAGTCACTAAAACTTTTAGTCTCCACACAAAAGGTGCGCCTCTGCTGCAAGGCAGTGCACGGAAAAACCAGTTAGGACCTATCCTCTTACTTCCTACCTCCATGAGGTGATATAAGGGGGCGCCAACCCCCCGTTCAACCTCGGAACACAATTATGAACATAGTTAAAATATATAAAAACGTAAGGGGAGGGCAACCGAGCTCCAACCGTTGACCACACAATGCGAACATTAATCAAAGACGAAGACTGTCTCCAATGCTGACCAATGGAAGCTAAATCCCAGAGCCGTGGCTAGGGTTTTCAGTGTTTGGGGAACAAATGAAAATTTTGCACCCCCTTCTGTGTACTAAGAATGGAAAAACCTTTGACTTTAAAATTTCGTACTACCAATTTGGTTTCCTCCCAGATGCAGCACCCGGGGACAGATGTCTCGCTTACCCCACCCTAGCTACGCCTCCGCTAAACCCCCTAAGAGCGTCTTATAATACCACGTAACATCTCCGCAACCAAGGGGCAGACAAGACAGTCCCAGTATGGTCAATGAATCCACCACCAAACTAATCGATGGTTCTAGTCACTGGGAAGACTGATTATGTACCCCAGAAAGCGAATCTGTCTACATACAGATCTTAACGAGAAAGCCGGGGGTTGCCCTCTCCAGTCGACCGCGGGGGATCTGTAAATTTGTTCGATTCTTTCTGTAAATTTGTTCGATTCA
>KK112823.1:91243-150158 GCA_000611955.2 Stegodyphus mimosarum | reverse complement strand
ATCAGAGTAAAATTAGATTAGGTTTTGAACTCTTTTTTTTCTTTTGACGTATTAATTATACACATGAAAGATAAAAATACCAGAAAAAATCTTTGAGTCTGAAAAGTATTGCACTTATATATATCTATATATATGAATTTAGTTTATTTTTTTAGATTTATTTTCCTCTCTTGAGGAAATATATATCGTAATTCCAAATTTCTTCATGGAGTCATTTGCTGCCATTTCTTATCATACTCAAGTAAAGACTTACCACTTCTAACACACCAAACTAGTTTATCCGAGCAATAAAACTGAATTCTAGGACATGACAGATCGGTTTTCAGATCAAGGGTTAATGTACTTTTCCATCGCTCGCCCTACCTCCCGCCTCTTTAAAACTGAAGTCTCCCCATCAACAGCGGGCTACCAAAAATGTCACTTAAATATGACATATAACTTATCCTGGGTGCGAGAGTTTCATCCTGAGTGTTCTCTTTCTGTACTTGAAGGATTCAATAATGAGAAATGTTCACAATTTATAACACGTTCCCTCCTTACATCGGGTCTCTGTTAAGACTCCAGCACTAAATTAAGGAACAATTACGGTTAGCTGCGCAACGCAGTGGGGGAACAAATTAGCTTATGTCTCTCTATCTATTACCCAATCGGTCTATCTATCCATTTTCGACAGTATAGGATAGTATTAGGGAACTTAACTAATGGTTTTCTAAGGTTATGCAACAAAAGATTGAATAATGTAACAGTTAGGTCACTGTTCTTAAAATGTAAAAATCTATTTTTCACTGCTTAAGATAGAAATATGATTTTATTAGAATATAATCCCGAGAGATTTGAAGAGCACTGAAGACTGAAGATTAATTATTTTCGAGTTCTTACCTTCAAAACCTAGTAAAATATGTAGCTCGGGAGACATTTACCCGAATAATACATGCTGAAAGTTATGTGAAATATTCTAACTGCAAGTACTATATATCTGAAATTAAATCCAAGCGTTTAGTATTTAATATTGGAACTCGTATTTTGCTGAAAATTTCATGAATTGTTCCACAGGTCATTTGAGAAGTGTACGACCAAATTAACTACCCCAAAATCGATTTTTGAACTTTAAATTTAATTTTAAAAAATTAAAAATTTTTATTTTAAAAACAATCATTGCTGATTCCAAATTACATAAAATGCTTAGATTTGCAGTATTAAACTCTAGTAAATTAAGACAATAGAGGTATGTGCAATCAGATAGATACGACCTTTTTTCAAAGAGAAAATTTCCAAGAGATGTTTTTTAAACCCATTTTAATTAAAATTTATCAGTATTTTTCTAATTATTACGATCTTCGTTTACTTTTGATCTAATGTTATTCTCAAATATCTGTTTCTGTATTACATGTAAGCATTTATTTTCAGAATAAAGGCTGTTAGCAGTAAAAATAGTTTTCAAAGATATGATTTGGAAGGAGCATTTGTATGAGCATAATCATGGAGCTTATGAGTATATCCATGCAGCGTATAAACATATCCGTGCAACAGGACTACAGCTTCTAAAAACAGGTTTTTTGGTGATATTCCGTTGAAAATTAGAAAGGGGATGCATTTAAATATGCTATTTTTGGTGAAATAAAATGATGAAAATTTCAAATATCAACACAAATGTAAGGTAATGCAGGTAAGGAGCTTGGAAAATTTGCCCAATTCAATTCCTCAAAATTATTTTTTAATGGCCGTGCGCTTTATTAAATAGAAATTATTGTGCCACTACAAGGCAGCTGGAAATGGTGAACGGTTTATTATGGAAGCGCCTAATAGGTGACAAACGTTCCCTCCTGTGAAGGGACGACCAGTTAAAACCGTGTTCCTCCAGGATTCGAACCCCGGCCCATCTCTACCGGCAGTCAGAGTCACTAACCACTACACCGGCTGGGCAGCAGTTCTTCAGATAGCCCAGTCAGATTAGATAAATTATAGAAAAAAATCATACAGTTTTAGAAATGACCTGAAGCGCTTCCTTTAGACTTGGGTTAATGTATGTAAAAAGTCCTCTAGAGTCGGGGGTGATCTCAGGGAAGAGGAGGGTTTTAAATGCCCCTTTTTTCAGTTTTTCGTTTCTGTCTCGGAAACTGTCACTCCTACAAAAAAGTACTTTATACACAAAAGTTTCTACAAAATATGCGATTTTGTCCTAGAGCTAACCTGCTAAAAGTTACAAGTATGACAAAAGTAACATCAATTCAAAATCATGATTTATTCGGATTTAAAGCAAAGGTATTCCAAATAGGAATAAATCTCTGCGCATTGTAACCCAATTGTTAAACTATCAGAATTGCCGACTCTAGCATTCAAAAATATTAAAATATGTTACTTACCAGTAAAGTGTTTTTTCTTAACATATGAACACACAAGAAACCTACATTTGCACATCAAGTATTGCCCTTTTTAATTTACTTACCCTTTTTAATTACTTATATATATATATTTAATAGTATCTATACTTGCCAACCTACAACACTCAAAACTCAGGAGACTTTTTTAGGAAATCAAGATAATTTTGTCAACGACCGAAAGATATTTTAATTCTACATAATTTCATCATTAAAAATTCTATTATTTAAAAATTTATTTATTGAAAACTTTATTACTTAAAAATATGTAGATTAACACTGAAATAACTTTCAATAGGAACTAATTAATATCTAAAAGTTCAGTTATTATTTATTAAAAGCGAAAGTACTTAACATGTTCAAAAAATATCTGATGTGTACAATACATAACTTCCTTGTACGGAATATTAAATTATACGCAATTTTTCCTGCATTTGATTTCAACAAATTATATTGAATTAAATCTAATTCGTCGATAACGTATTATCCACAATAGAATAAATGTACAATTTAAAATACAAACATAGCGACACTCTGGCGCTAGGTTCATTTAATAGTGTTATATCTCATTTATTTATAACTCAGAATGCACAAAAATTATATCATTTGAAGAATTATCTAAGCGTTGCCACATGTTCAATTTAAATACTATAATAAATCTAAACCTTTGTATAAAAGAAATTAAACAAATACGAAAGAAACAGTTTTTCACAGACGATTCAGCGCCGCTTACCTAATGCGCACGCGCTACATTCTGTTCTGTCCGAGACAGACCGGCGACAATATTTGCTCATAATTCGAGCACTTGTTTCCTCGAATTTCATTAGAGATATATTTTTCATTCATTTAATTCTGTTCTCTGCTGGCGACAAGGCAAAAATACATTAAACCTCAAAATATCTCCATTAAAAAATTTTAAAAATATATAGCAAAAACTCAAACACAATTAAAACAATAAAACATTTTTTACAATTAAAATTAGAGTGGCTAGGCAAAAACAAGTTATTCGGCCAACAAAAAAGAAGGCAGATTTCTCAGCGCACAAAAATGAGTTAATTTTGGTCCTACTCGGCAAAAGACACTGAATGTGCAGAAACTGAATTCACTATTCTGCTAAGTTTCAAATGTAAACTAATATGGCTGCTACAGTAAACAAAAATTAGGCTTAGCCGCATTTAAACAACTTTTAAATTGTTGATAATTCTACAACTATTGCATACAGATTAACTAAAGGAATAAAAACCTTAACCGGAAAATAAGAACAACATGATTCATTCATTTTTAAAGCAAAAAATGAGCAATTTTCCATCATATAATAGTAAAGAAAAATGAGCTGACGGAGCCGAGTAACATGGTGGGTGTATATATTTATATATACTTTTGGTGCGGCTGATTACGACCAAAAACAGAGGTGCACCACTACGTAGCAGTTCTATACACAAGATTTCAACGTCCCGACGTTACTCCGACTATTTCCGTAATTACGATTTTGAGTTATACGAGATCATATATACACTCGTGCGTACAGACGCCACGAAAAAATCTCTTTTGAATCCATTTTAAATCAGTTTTTTTATTCGTTTGGGGGAAAAGAGTCCTTTGAGGAAAAGAGTCCTTTATTCTATCCTTACGTACAGATGTCACACGAAACATCGTTAAATTTCATTCGATAGCGGTCAAAATTGACATTTTCGTAAAAATATGATAACCGGAATTTTTCATGATTAGTGTACTTCGTACAAGGAAGTAAAAAACGTTATTACTTGTACCTTCTAATAACAAAAATACTTTACGATTTAGGGGCCAACTACTTAGAATCTTGATAGCCTATCTTCAGTTAGCTTTGGTTAAGCTTAGTTAAGTTTAATTTTATATTCATTTAATTTCAAGCCCGAGTGGAGGCGTTGCTGTACGTTCCGGGTTAGGAACTGATTGTATTTATTCTGAGCAATAAAAGGTAGTTAACCCTTCTTAAGTCTTACGTCTCTGTTAACACTCTTAAGCGATTATTTGCTTGTTAATGTTTCTGGCATTCAAAGATTTGAACACTGAATTAAATAAGTAAAACCCCACAATATAACTTTTAAAACAAGGTTTGGAAGTTCATAAAATTTCTTTATGCTGTCTGAATTATAACACTCTTTTATATTTGAAGAAATTCTCTAGCTGCTGTGGTTTTCAAATATCGTCCACTGCCGCGCGATAATATATTGCAAAAGTTTCGCTTGGTTTGCATTGTCACATAACTACATTTTTCTTTGTTTGCAGCGTCTAAGATCGTGTAAAAATTACAAGTTATTTTGTAAAATGCAAGCATAATTGTCAAAAATTAAAAATAAAACAATATTTTAATAAAATTTAAGAAGAAGAAAATAATACCAAATTGTAGTGTTTAGCTTCTAGCCCCTCCAGTTTTTAAATATTTACTTTTGCCTAAATTAGGTGATTACAACTTCTTACGCAATATACCATAGGTATATAAATAAATACTGTGTGTGTCATAAATAAACTGCATTTTCGTACAAAATAAAATGGAACAGAATATTTTCTTGGGGAGTATAACATATTTCTGATGCAGGAGTTAACATTGTCACCTAAGAAAAACAAATTAAGAATATGACAGTATAAGTGTAATGAACAAAAATGAGCGGCAGAGTTTAAGCTGTAGTTATGAAAATAGTAGATAATTTAATGCAGTAATATGAACTTAAAATTAATTTCGCTTAAAACTGCTTTTGAGTCTTAATCTGCTGACTAGAAATTTTAGCTCAAAATATTTCTTATCCATATCTAAGGAAATATGTTTATCCAAATTGATTTCTATTCCATGGTTGAATATTATTACGATTATATGAAAAATATTCAAATTAAGTTTTGCGTTTGGAGTAACAACATCTTAAATATTGATGAGACCCTTTACTATGGTACGGTTATTTTTAAAATTTGTTAATTAAAGTACTTTCCCCAGTTTAGTACAAAAAATACAAAGAAGAATATGTTTTGATCCCTTTCATACATTATTTTAAAATTTCTGAAAACGAAAATCTTCTTTTTATTGAATTATATATTTTTATTAAATTAAATATTATATGTATTAAATTTCATTTTATACTTACTTATCATTTGTCCAAAATTATACCTATTTTTTAAAGATTCAAAGTACATCATCAAATTTTATAAAAAACGAAGTTAATAAGTTGTTTGTGTCATTCATATTTTAATGTTTTCCCAATGTATTGACATGCCATAAGGAGTTCAAGAGGAAAAACAAAATACGAAAGGGTATTAAGAATAAATTAGACTATACTATCAGCCTAATTTTGTTAACAAAACTATGAAATGAATTTAAAACTACTTTTTACTCTGCTTAATTGACAAATGCTTCAAACCTCATTTTCCAACAATAATATTATAAATCGATAATTTCCTGCAAACATGACTCTTCGCTCATCATGGCACTAAAATTTAATACAAATTTCAAAGTGAATGAAATTAACGAAAGTATTTGTGATAGTTAATATTAGAAATCTCTTTCTTAGTAATGAATGCGAAGGTGTGATGTTCAGTTCCTGAGGTAAAGGCACTTATCTCATTTTCTTCAGGCACATAAGTGGAGAATAAAGGAGGTCTTGCATATGTGTTCTAATAAAAGGGAACAACCTTCTGAGGCTTCACATTAGCTGTAAGCGCCGCCAGCTGTGATGGCTGTAATGTTAAAGTTATGCCAACCAAACATCTTTGACAAATTTTATTGATTAAAAGAGATGTATAGCATCCTTAGGTAGCTGAATACGCTCTCATCAAAGCCTTATAGCTTCTCTTTAAATTTAACGCCATGCGTAAAATTGATCGTGTAGCCATTTTAAGATTCGACAGGAATGTGCTCAATTCCCTTATAACGTACGTATTCGTGCTTTATTATGTTTATAATAGAAGGTAAAGTTCTGAATTCAAATTACAGTCACTGCACGAAAGAGATAAGGATAGACATGCTTTCGATCATCCGTTTATTCATCACTCCATTATTAAGAGGCTTATTTACATGTATTTATGCGCTTGTGAAGGGTTCGAACTGGAGCTGTCATTGCGGAAATTTTCAGAATTTGGTTCCCTAGTCACATCTTTTGTATTATACCAATTGTTCCTTTTACGTAAAACAAATACGTGCTATTTAAATTACTGCTTGGTATTTTTAACCTGTATTTTGAATGCAAATAGCCCTTAAAAGAATTGGTCAAATTACAATCACAAAAGGAAACTATAAAATTTGTCTCCGATAAAGAATAATCAATTATTTTTCAAAAGATGGGGACACTTTTTTTAACAAATACATATTCACATTTAAACAGAAAATATTAAAAGTTTGAAAGTTGCTTTGGCTATGCTCTGTTTTAAGTAAGATGACTGAAAAATAACATTGCCCTTATATCTTTTACCAAATGTTCAATAGCCGAGACAAAATAAAATAAGATAAAATAAAGCATACACATATTATTTAATTTTAGTTTTAAAAAACATCTGGTGTGGACACTACATGACTTCTTTGTCTCGCTTATTAAATCATAGATATTTATGGCTTCACTTCATTTAGATTTATTTCCTCGAATTATTTTAACTTAATTAACCGATCTCCCGAGGTAAGTTGGAAATAGGCCTACCAGCGGCCGAGCGGTAGTGGAATGCTGAATGGTAGTTTGGTCCGAAGTTCGAATTTCGTGAACGAGCTGGCTGCATGGGCGTTTTCGTTGTTTTCCCCATACATAATGCATATACGAACCAGCTTCCGTTGGAAAGTCTTCCACGAAGAGAACTTCCTCTTAGGCAAACAGCCCTCGAGTACTTTACAGTTATCACATAAACCAAACGAAAATCAATTTGAAAATGACATCAAAACTGCAAATTTTGAAATTAAATATTACGGTCAAATTTTGTTGTATGTTGATCAAACTTCTTTTAATTTTATTGCTTCATAACGCATACAAAAATTTCCCAAATATAAGCATAAACCCCGCGAGACTGCATTCAAATATGAATTTGTTATTTGTCGATAATACCCTTTTTTAATTTGACGTTTCTAAAAAATGAATATTTTCGTAATTTAAAACACTTCTTAACATGTATGTGGTATATGACTTCGACCAACGATTGTGGAAACAAAGGACGGTCAAGGACATTTGAGTCGGATCAAAACGATATATATATAAAGATATATACATGTTTGGTTCTGGCGATTGCAGTAAAAAAGGCAGTTGTAGAACTAGATATTAAGCAGGTCCAAATAAAAGTTTTAACGTTCTACAGCTAATCCTTTTTCCTTTATGCGAGACACATATGTACACACATACATACCTATGGATATGGATATGGTGAAGTGTGGTGGAAACCCATTGTTTAACCATTGGCAATGTGGATGTTGTCCAGGCACAATAATTATCCATATAATCACACCCCACTAGGCTCATAGGAGACCTTGCCAGGCGTTGCTTGCAATGTTTTGTATTGGTACCACACCGCAGGCAGTGCCTTTCTTTTTTCTTTAAATATGCATTAATGTTTTCACAGTTGGCGCCTTTCGCACTTGCACGCTATGGAGGACAGCTACAGGTCTCCTTACATACAATGTTTTAAGTATTATCTTTGTTATGTTATTTTATGCTGTGTTGCATAACTCAGTACTTCTTGTGGACAGGAAGTATATTTATGAATTTTTTTCTGAGATGGTTGTTCTTGGTAGCATATCTTATAAAAGGAATCATTTCACTTTCTGAATTCGGGATTTTTAAATGATGTTCAGCTGTGAGGGAGCATTTAAATAAATAATGCTCGGGACTGCCTGTTTCTCAACATACACACCAGTCTGATGTAGTTAAGTTTCTTGTATAGAATTTAGTGGGGAAAGGACCATGCGCTGATAATAAACACTTTATTTCTCTTATTGTTAAACTGGGTGCAGTGTCTACTTTTGGGAACAATTGATAAGTCCTTCTTCCTTGTTCGGCGTTGTCCCACCAGTTCTGCCTCTCAGTTTTAGATTTGTTGCTTATGATTTTTTTAAGGTATGAGCCAGGCCATGGTACTGTTTTGTGCGATTTGACTCCTAGCTGCTTCTTTGGCTAGGATGTCAGCCTCCTCGTTGCCTTTTGTTCCTGCATGTGCCTTCAGACAAGTGACAAAGAAGTGTTGATTTTGTGTTGCTGCAGTTCTTTCTGTAATCTCTTGGATTAATTTTGATCGGTGGTGCGAGTTTGCAATAGCATGCATTGCTGAAAGACTGTCTGTAAAGATATATACTGTTTTTAGGGAGTTTGTGATGCTGTATTTTATTGCTTAGAGGAGCGCTACTGATTTCGCTTGGACTACACTATTTTGTTGATCTAGGTGGAACTTTTGTTCTGTTGTCGAGTTGGGATCTATGTAGATTTTGATTGTACTGCCTTTACCTTCTTCTAGGCCGGAACCTTCTGCATAGAGTTGAGGGAATTTCTTTTCGTTTACTTCTTTTTTCATGCTTAATTCGATATTATTTTCTTTCCTGGGTGGTGCTTATATGGGTGTGCCGGTGTCTCGTATTTCTCTGCTAAAAGTTCTAATGATTTGTAATGGCTCTTCTTTTGTAGTTGCAGTACTGTTGTCTTATGGAACTCTTGTTCAGTGCATATAAAAAGTGGTGTGCTATTAGCGAATTGGAAAAGGGCCGCATTTGATGTTGTTCTATAGCTTCCGGTGCAGTTGAGAAGGAAGGGTCGATGGATTGTTTGAAGCTTTTTTTGCTTTCGTTTTGTCATTGATTCTGCTCATGTGGCTGCCCCGTATAAGGCAATCTTCTCGATTACTGTATGGTAGATGAGGTTTTGAATTGGTGTGCTCATCCTCCATCCTATTCCATTCATTCGCTTTAGATTGGTTTGCACAATAAGCTATGGGGGCAGTTCTGTATCTCCCTTTCCAATGGGCTGATAATCGACTAACTGATCGATTGAGGTGGGAGCTGTACTTTAGCGCTTTCCCGTGAAGCAGTTTTCATCGTTACAGCCTAAGACCCTGAAGGCTGTGTTGCTGATTGTTTCAGTGTGTTTGTCGTAGTTTTCTAACTGCTGAAAAGCGTCTTTGGAACTATTCCGTGAAGTACTGAAGAATAAATTGAGTTCTGATTCTTCGTCGAGTGTTATCAATCACTCCAAATCCACGAACTCGTAGAACGAAACAATACATTAGATTTATAAAGCACAATGTATTTATTTATACACATTACATTAGACCTAAACTTAGGTATATTTATAGACATGCCCGAAAAGCTATGTTTTTTATAATTCAAAATTTTCCAAAGTAGACATGGATTTATATATTGGTATGTTTTGGAAGTTGGCATAATTATTAGAAGCGATAATAAAGCCAAATGTGATTTACGCACGTTGTTAAAATTATTTTGAATAATGAACGATGCATTTTTTACCTCTTTTTGTAGGGAAAAGAAAATAGTTCGCCATAAATAAAGGATTCCGCCATGTGAATTATTCTTGGAAAAAACTGAAAAAAGTGCGCCAAGATAAATTTGTAAATTTCTCGGCACGTTTCTCACTAAATTTTACAAAATTTTTTATTTAGAGCTAATTTGAGTCTTAGAATCGGAAAATGGGGACAAAAACAGTACGTCATTTCAGAAAAAGTCCAGTTTTGTGTCAAAATAACTACGTTAAAACAATGGCTGTATTTAAATCCAATATGCTGCTTTCTAGACATGAAAATGAAAAGGAAACTTCGTCAATAGGCCCAGCAGAGGAGGAGATGTAGAATTGTTTCATTCTCTCTCTCTCTCTCTCTCTTTTTTTTTTTTTTTTTTTTTTTTTTTTTTTTTTTTTTTGTGTGTGTGTGTGTGTGTGTGTGTGTGTGTAGAGAGTACGTACAGACGTTCACAAAAAATCGCTTCCGAATCTACTTTAATCCATTTTACAGTCCGGTTTGTGGAAAATGTCTTTATTCTGTTCTTACGTATAGACGTCACGCTTAAGAAATCATGCAGATTCCGCTACTGTAATACTTCCTTCACTTGAACACAATCGTCTCGAAATTTTCTGCTACTACAATACTTCCTTCACTTCATACAAAGAAGTAAAAATGAGCTGTTGTCCAGGGTAACAAACAAGAATTTTTTAAACTAGTTTAGCCATTTCTTATTTTTCCTCCTCTACAAATGCAGCGTTCTAGTCTTTGGTCCTTGCTCATTATTAATGTATAAGGGTAGAAAAGTATTTTTATGGAATTTAGAACTGAAGTCTTAATAACCACTGAAAAATATGGTTTATTTAGAACGATTATTTAGAAGATATTTTCCTAAAAAGTTCCCTAAATTTTGAATTATTAAATATAGGTTTTCAATTTTGCTGAAATATGCGCTCTTAATTATCTCGCTTTAAGGTTTATTAATTATCTCGCTTTTAGGGAGATAGATCGCCAAGATGTTGATGGCTCTGGTATCTAATTTCTGTCGCCAGCCAGATTTGGCGAGGAATAGTCAAAAGTCTCCAAAATTGGTGACGATTTCAAGATATGGTGTTCCCGTTCCTTAATAACTGTAATTGGCCTAAATGCCTTCGTTACTGTAATTGTATCTGGCCCTGATATGTATATGTAAGCATATGTGTATTTCTGTAAGTTCGAGAAATGGAAATTTCTCAGCAGCCGAGAGAACACTATATGAGACCAGAGAGAGCTCCATTTCTCAATTTGTAGTTTAGATTTAACAAAAAATACTGAGAGATCTCCATGCTGTTTCCTTTCTTTCGATGCGCTTTTGCATTGCGTTGTGGTTAGCTCCTTAGCAATTTCAAGTGGTAACTACTGATTGTATTTAGTCTACTGAGAGGAGATACACGAATACTTGTGTGGAAAGTTTCTTTTGGGGAAAATATTGTTTTCAAGCTGTCTTCGGTTCTATCTTCAATTAATCCATTACGAACCTATACTCATAGATATTTGATACCAGAATTTGAATCTGAAATATGTTTATTAGTAAATAGCAAAATGATTTCCAGAACTTCAATAAATGAATATATATCTAACATAATATTTCATGATATATTATAGTTTTATAAATGTAAGAAAGCCCATTTGGGATTTCAATTAAAAAGAAAAACTTAATACTTTTATTGCAGCATTGTCATGTCGTCTTTGAATTGTTTCAATATATCAGATTAATTTATGAAGCATTAAATCTATTTCATATTGTGCAATAGATTATACTAAGTATAAAAAGACTCAGAGTTACATTTGCAAATCATGTCAGAAACGTATTAGAATGTCCATGTTTCAACTTTCAAACTGCACGTAAAATATGTGCATTTGTAACATTCCGCAGAAATAATTAAATATAGGTTTCAGAAGTTTCTGATCTACTACAGGGCTGAATTTTAGTGTTACAGTAAAATAAATACAACAGTTTTAAATTTAAATTATATCACAGAAATAAGGCAAAAATAAAGATTGTTCGTGAATGGTTTATTTATTTCTTGTCATTTTTATAATGAACCACGAAAACGTCCACGCAATCAGCCAATTCGTGTCATTTATTGAATTTATTAGGTTATAGAAGAACAGACTAGGACTATTCGTTTAAGAATACGTTCTTGAAGGTCCTTTTACTGGGGCTCATACTTAAACAACACACGAAAAAATCTACGAAATGCCCATACAGCCAGAACATTCACCTGTTCATCGAGATTCGAGATCCAGTGCTCAGGGGTCTTATCCAGCTGTTCATTATGCGCTGTCCAAATGGTCCTAGAATATATGACAAAGTGCAGTATTTTTTTTTAATGGCATTATTAAAATTACTAGTGTATCCTTATTTGAATACGTTATGGAGAAAAAAGTTAATATTATTTTTTACTTTTAAACTGCCTGGCTTATTCAACATCTCTTGGTGCCGCGACTTCAACAAAGGGAAAAAAACAAACTCAAACTTCTCTCATAAAAATATCTGAACTTTTAATTTGTTTTGGTGATTACAATATGAAGTTACACTAAATTATATAAATAAACAGTAAAATAAAGTTTATCATTTCCGAATCTCATACTTCTCAAGTCAATACTGAAACAATAATATTCTTCTTGGTGTTTTGCAAAATTCAAAAGATTATTTGTGAAGGAAAAATATGAAAAAACATATCCGTAACAAATTCGTCATTGTGCTATCTCGCTCTAAAATAAAATTATATCAGCTCTCCTTTCTGAAAATACATAAATTTCAATACAACTCTAGAGATAGCCACAAACGCTTTTCATTTAAATATAACACAAAACACTTCAAAACACATGTTCAACCCCGAAAGATAAGGGGACGAAAAATGCACCTGGCCACCGCCCTTTGACCCCAAGGTGGTCGGTCCGTGTGAAGAGAAAAATCCTCCTTTTAGCTGTACCAAAGCTTTTCTGCTAACTTAAGAGCTTTACCAAATCAAATGAAAGAAGTTTAAACAAATACATATATTAAAAATTAAATCTCAAATAGGAATATTAAAATTTCACTATTCGTTGTAAATTTATATATTAACAAAGCACTGTAAAATACTACATAACAATTCTACACAACAAATAAATGAACGCGCAAAGCACTCTACGGTATGAATTGCACGGGAATGAGAATGAGAGAATCGTGTTGTGACTTATCTCACTTGCCTGCGAGTAACATCAGTACAAACTCACGAATTTCATCGTGGCAAGGAGAGCAAGATTGCTCCAGTCATTGGCAAGAGGCTTGAGCAGAATACAGGTAACAATACGACCTGGCTCATTTCCACGACCAGTTTTGATGGACAGCACCCGGAGGGAGCGGTCTCGGGTTTTTTTCTCCCCCCCTTCCACCATGCTCTGGAGAGGACTTTCGGCTCGCCGCATACTTAGTCTATCCCCATGCCACACAGACACTATACATTTAGAAAAACTCATGCTTTCTCCGAGTTTCGAAAACTGGCCTTTCGGTACCGCAGTAGACTCCACTAACCACTATACAGTCTGGGCGGCACGAGAGAATTAAAATTTCGAAGATAAACTCCAAATTTAAAGTTGTATATATATTTCGACACTAGGCGAGAAGATTATATAATAAATAAACAATATTAAATGAAGATTAAAAGAAGGTGGATAAATTATTTTACTGTTGTATTTTACAAAGTTACTCAAACTTTGAGCAACAACGAGTAGTAAAGTTGTAGAGTCATTAGGTTTTATTTGGCAGCAGGAGAGAGGAAAAATGAGTAACACCTTCATCGGGACTCGAACCACTGACCTCTGGAATTCGCGCTCAGCGTGCTGACCATTACACCACGAAGACGTGCGAGAAATACCGTATAAAGTTAAGAAAATAATTTCTTTCTTCAGCTTTTTTAATGTAAGATTATAACGAAAATAAATTATTTTAATTATAGATTTAAAAAAGGGAAAATAAAAATGTTGGATTATGGACTTCGATTATTTTTTATCAATTTCGTTTAATGCTCTAAGTGAAACTCGGTAAACTGAGTATCCTATAAGAAGATGCATATAACTATTGTAAAATTACTAAAAATATACATGAGGGCGACAAAACTGAATGCAAAATCATCTTTAATTGAAACTCCCACGCTTACAAGGAGATCTTTTGCCTAATTTGCTGTTATTTTAATTATGAATTACATTTTTAAGACATTATTACAGTGTTTTATGTATTAGACAGACAGAAAATGAAATAAATTTATATAAAAATTGCACACGATAAGAATGTTGAAACACGCTTCTACGAATTTTAAGCATGTTAAGTTGCGGCGAGAGAAAATTTCATCAGTTTCTACCACAGAAAAGAAAGTAAACTATGCTATGATATAGCTGTTAAATTTATGATTAAAAAAATCGATTGCACTGAATTATTTAGACTACGGTGAAGCTCTCCTGTCTCTCCTTCTAAGGAAAGATATTTTCTTGGACAGTTTTCTGAGCAACACTGACTCACACTCATAATCTAGGTAAAACCGCTAGGCAGCTGGCGAACTAGTTATGTTATGGAAATGATTTGTTTACATATAACTTAGGAATTATTCCCTTATAATATATATTATACATTCTTCTTATAAATATATCTATACAAATATGAAATGAGAACAAATCGGAGGAAATTTTGTAAACAAATTTCCAGAATTAAACATTACTCTGCAATATTCAACTGATACATTGTTCTTATATTATATATATATATATACATGTGTGTGAAGCAATTTTAATTACAGCTTTTTAAAATTACAAGTGTAATAACTAAAGACCATTACTAAACTAAATTATTTTCCTTCTCCATAAGGCATTGTTGCGAAATGCCTAGCGGCTACGCCTTGAGATAGATTTCTCTCCAGCAGGCGAGCTTAGTGTTGCTAGAAAGTGGCAAGAAAGGCAAAGTTGCTAGATTTTACACTAAACCGCCCATTTGGTGATATTTGGTGATATATGTCATAAATACAGTGAGAACATTCTAGAACACATTCTTAGCGGTTTGCTCGGGAACATTCTCGAAAGTAAATTAAAGCTGTATATATCTTACCTGTACGGGGAGAAAGTATTAATAGTAGTGTCTTGAATTCAGAAATAAGTTTGAGAGCTATCGACCTAGTCGGGAGCTATACTTTAGTGCTTTGCCGTGAACCTGCCTTCGCCGTTATAGCCTGAAGGCTGTATTACTGACTGTTTCAGCGGGTTTGTCGTAGTTTCTCGACGAGTGTAAATGTGTCTTTGGAACTGTCCTGTGTAATAGTGCTTACTGGCAAATAAATTGTGTTTTGAATTTTCATTAAGTGTTATCATCAATAACTCCAAATGAACGAGCCCGTAGGACGCAAAAGTATTTTATTCTCACTCATGATACTTATTTATAACATTTCATAATAATACATAAAGTGAAAACTAATTTTTTACATACAACTGAGAAACGACTTGCATGTTTGCAAATTTCTTACCTAGTTAGAAACGGAACAAGCCGCAATATGATTCTAATGAATAAAATAATGGACAATGAAAAGCAATGTATAATAACAGAACTATTTCATATAACTACTATCATTAGAGAACTTACAGTTATAATTAAAAATACAATACTTTGAAATGCTTAGCTTGCATTTTTGTGTTCCTACGTTTTGCATAACATTTCTTGAATCTTCAATATACGTTTTTAAATTTTAAAATAATTTTAAAAACTAAAAACTTAGAAAAAGATTTGTAATAAATTAAAACTTTCTCATTATGAAAAATATAAAGCAAAATCTAACACATTTATTCCCGCCGTCCAATTTAAATTTAGATCACTATTTCTAAATCTTTAATTTGAATATGCATGCAGTTTACTGCGTTTCATGTGAAACTCTAGTACACAGTCCAGTCACATTAATGTGACCATCTGTCAAAAGCCAGAATAACCACCTTTCGCAGAGCGGACTGCTGCGAGACGTGCAGGAAGAGAGTCACATAGGTCCCTGAAGGTGTTCTCTGGGATGTTGAGCCATGCCGACTCTAATGCCGTGGCCAGCTGCGCTGGATTACGCGGTTGAGGATCCATGGCGCGAACAACTCGATCGAGATGGTCCCACAGATGCTCGATTGGGTTTAAGTCAGGTGAGTTTGCTGGCCAGGGGAGGACGGTAAACTCATCCTGGTGCTCTTCGAACCACGCACGTACACTGGCAGCTGTATGGCACCTCGCATTGTCCTGCTGGAAGATGCCATCATCCTGAGGAAAAACAATGCGCATGTAGGGGTGAACATGGTCCGCAAGGACAGATGCGTACTTGTATTGATCCATTGTGCCTTCCACAATGATCAGTGAACCTAGAGAATGCCAGGAAAACATTCCCCAGACCATAATGCTCCCGCCTCCAGCTTGGACCGTTCCGGCAATGGTTGCAGGGTGGTTCCTTTCAGAGGTTTCACGCCTTATACGCCAACGTCCATCTGTCCGATGGAGCATAAAACGCGATTCATCCGAAAACGCAACCTGTCGCCACTCAGTGGACGTCCAGCTGCTGTACTGGCGTGCAAATTCTAGCCTTCGCCGTCGATGAACAGCAGTCAGCATAGGTGCACGAACCAGGCGTCTGCTTCGGAGGCCCAGACGCAGCAATGTTCGCTGAATAGTACTTTGGGAGACACTTTTGGTAGCCCCTTGGTTCATTTTGGTGGTCAGTTGCTCAACGGTAGCCCGTCTATCTGCCCGAACGCATCTCCGCAACCGTCGTTCGCCTCTGTCATCTATGGCCCGTGGTGCACCACATTTGCCACGTCGCTGATTTTGGACAGTCCCATTTTGCCATGCACGGTACACTTTTACCACGGCGGCACGCGAACAGTTCACAAACTCAGCCGTTTCGGAAATGCTCCCACCCTTGGCCCGAAAGCCAATGATCATGCCCTTTTGGAAGTCGGATAAATCGCTTCGTTTCTGCATTACGCCAACGATTGAAATGTTTTCCGAAGCCCTCACACAACCTTTATATACGCTCAACTGCACTGTGCTGCCACCTGCCTTCTGTGATTGGTTATTTAACTCTGACATGGAAAGTACGTGGTGGTCACATTAATGTGACTGGACTGTGTATATCCAAAATACTTTACAAAACCATTGCTTACTATAATAATATATACACATATTTATTATTTAATTATTTAATTAGTTAAATACACATTTTTAAATATAAAATCAAAATTGATGATCTCTTTAGCTTAAAGTAATATCTCTGTAAAGCTTAGGAAAAATTATTTCTATAATTCCTTAAAAGATGCAACGAAGAGTAGCCCATGTAATTCAGTATAGCATTATAAGATTTCTCTCGCAAAAACGATATTTTTATTGCTGGTCATATTTAAGAAATCTCAATTTTAAAACCCTATTTGAGAAGCAGATTTGGAGAATTCTGGGGGAAAAAAGGTCGAAAGTGTTGACTCTAAACTTAAAAAATCCATCCAACATTCATTTTTCAGAACGTCAAAAATACGTTTTCGAAATAATAAAAAGAATCTCGGTGACGAATCTGTTTTCAGGAACATCTGCTTGCGAGTTTTCGCATCTAAATGCGAAGACTAAAAATTTGAATCCGTTCTTTTTTTGCATTGCGTCTGAAATTTACCTTACCCTGCCTTAGTATTTTAGCATACACTTTTTTTATTCCGTTCGTCTAAATGTCCGTTTTTCAAGTCTTTGAAATAATTTTTCTAAAGAAATGGAAAAGTAAAAGAAAATGAAAAACCTCTAATTTAATTCTTAGCTTTTTTGGAGGGATGGAAAATCAGCACTGCTGTGATTTTTATGAAAAAAAAATCAGAATCGTTAAGTTAAATATTCATAACGATCTGAAGACATTACCTGCCTTGTATCTTCTTTTTGAGAATTCACAAACAATGAGTCCTAAATGTTTAAGAGAAAATCCCCGCTCATTAAATTTCAGTCATGCATTTTTGGTTTAATTGCATCATCAAGAAAAGGAGTTGCACTAAAATGCGAAAGTTTTGTAAGGCTCCGAATATAATGCAAAGTTGGGCCAATAACGCAGAAATTCTTAGAAATGTGTAATATTATTTATAATGGGAATCATTCTTATAGTCAGAAATATGCATTACAGTGAGCATAGCGGCATTAAAATGCTTAATACCAGTAGCAGAGCTAGAGCTCTTGTCGCCTGGAGCGGTTACAGCCGCCTCTTTCGCTATAAAAACAAACAAAAAAAAAGAATATCAAAATGACATATAGGAAAATAAATTAGCAATGTAAATTTATTTTTGAAAAATTTTAATTCTAACATTTTAATGTTGTACTACTATCATTTCATTTTAACAAAATAAGCGGGATCAATTTATAAGTCTATTTGAATGCATTGTTTGCTAATATGTTGACAGTATAGAAATATTTCTTTAGTGCGAAATAACCATTTATTAGCTGTAAAATGATTTTCATTTAGAAAACTCATCTGACAACTAGGCAGAAGTTTTGAGAAAAGTTCGAATCTCATTCTTCTTCACCTGCTTTGATAATACACATGACTAACGTTTAAAAAATAATGTTTCACATAAAAAATGCCGTTCCCAAAAATTCGCCGCAAAATATTTATGTGCCCTTACGATACTGCTAGTATTTTTCAACATCAGGACATGCAATAATGCATTTTATTTTTATTGGTCGTTTACACCGTTAATGAGAAACATTTCCCTAAGCATCTCCATTACTTTTTATTCAGGTTAATTTTTACAGCAGAGTTATAAGTTGTGAATCTTGATTTCTGATGGCTTCAATTTTTATACATGATACTACCAGTTCGGAATGAAACTAAGTTAAAACGGGAAATAAAACGCATATCTTTGTCCAATAATCTTATAAAGCATGCACATGAATGTGTGTATCAAATAGGAGATTAAACAAGACACAAGACCCGTAGAGCTAGACACAAGACTTAAACTAAAAGGTCAAAGCTTTTATTATAAGGATAATATTTTCTGCAATGAAGACTTCTTTTATAAATGCATTTAAACATAATCCTTATGCAGTTTCACAAATAAATATATCACGATAAAATTATCATTCTTTTTCAGCATAAAATTTACTTTTGACTTTTTATTGTAAATATAAGCAGTGTGAGAATTTTCACACGCTACATTACTTAAATAGTATTATAAATAGCTGGGAAAATAAACGCATAAAAGTAATGTGTCATTTTATGAAATATCATTTATATTTTATCAAAATCCTCAATATTTACCAATGAGAAAAAAGGTATAGACCACAATATTCTGAAATCATGTTTTAGTCGTTAGATGAAAATGTAAGTTTCACATATTATTAAGGTTAACGAATTATATCCTTTTAAATCTGCTTTAGGTATTAATTTTTGTGCACATGAATTTTGCCTTTCTTAAATAATTTCTTGGGGACATCTTAATTTAAGAGTAATTTATGCATAGCATTTCCCAGGAGTATATCCACGTAAGGATTTAAAAAACTGTTTCCAAACTGTAATTTTACAAAGATTCATTAAATCAAAAAGTAAAGTCTCTAAAAGTATCATTGAAAACCAAATTCTGGAATTTTCAGCAAAGGTTACCCATTCAACATAGTACACATCCCGACCAAAATAATTATATCTGAGAAGTGCCTGTTAATTGCATCAAGAAAACATTGGAAATGCATTGCTTGAAACTAAACTGAGAGAGCCATTAGTCAGCAATCGGAGAATATTTTGGGATATAGCTGATCTCTGTGCTTTGGGATCATTTCGTTGATATGGTGGAAATAATTATTTTCTTCATTTTGAAGACCTAAATATATTTAAAAATGTGCATTAGTTGATAGATGATGATCTTTCAGTTGTCCTACATAATTTTATTAAAGAAATGCTGCAAAATTGAAGTAGTATCCAAGGAGCCTTCGAGGAACAGATTGAAGGAAACATACATTTTGTATAAAGAAAGATAAGAGCATGTATAATTTTTCTGTATGTGCGAAAAGCTATGTTTACTATGTAGAGACATTAGGTTAATTACAAGCAGGAGACATGAAAAATATGCAATTCCTTCGCCGGGAATCGAACCACGGACCTCTGAAATACCGGCTCAGTGTGCTGACCATTACACCACGAAGGCACGCTAAGAATGTGGGAGATATACCTTATAACTATATAAATAGAATAATTTTTGTGTGTTATCAATATTCTTAGAATTTCAGAAAAAAACAGTCTTTACTACATGTTCTTGAGAGCTGCGTCAGTTATACCTACAGTGCAGACGAGTTAAAGTACTCTAGTTTTTCTTACACAGTGCGTGGTGTAAATGTATAAAAATTTAGTATATCTACACATAAAGCAAGTACAAGACTCTAACTTAAAGAGACAAAGCCATAAATTAAAAAAAATAGAGAATGGTGAATGCTAATTGTTATCTATTTGTCGTCTTGCTAACTTATTTGAAATACAAGGAATCAATTTTATATTCATGGGGAAAATTTAAATATGCTAGAGGAAGCGATCACATGAGAGATGCGTCCCATGAAGATCTAGAAAAAGCTCTACTTAAATGGTTACAGGAGGCCACATCTCGAAGTTTTCCAGCAAATGGACCTCTACTGCGGACGAAGGCTGATGAATTGGCAAGTCGAATGGACAGTGAAGAATTTAAATATAGTGATGAATGGTTTTCTCAAATCATGTCAAGACAAACAATTGCTTATCAAACTGCGTGTGGCTAAAGCTCTGATATAAACGAAAACATGTGTACCAATTTCGGCAGGAAACTTCCAGGACGTTTTTCTACTAACCCGCCGAAAGTTAATTTTAATGTGGACGAAACTACATTTTTTATAAACACTTTTAATAAGACATCAAATTTTAAAGGGGATGCTTGCGTATGAAGTAAAAAGAGTAAACAGAGGATTATAGATTTAGTTGGCGCCAATATGATGGGAGCGAAAAGCTTAAATTAGTGACAAGAAAGTTCAAAAATTCACTATGTTTTAAAGGAATTCGAACACTGCCAGTTGAATAGGTACCCAACCCCAAAGCATGAATGGCACGATTCATCTTCAGTAACTGGTTAAAATGAAAAGATAAGCAACTTTCGAAAGAAAAGCGTAAAATTTGTGTATAACGGATAAAAGTTCAGTTTGTAGTTCTGATATGTATGGGCATAAAACTAAATTACTTTCATCATTTCTAATAACATGCAGTAACGTGATCTTTAGAAAAATACTTGTGATACAAAGATATATTCATAATCAAATTATTTTTTAAAGCATTTCTCTCTCTAGTGGGTGGGCAGTTGCTTGAAAGTATTTGCTGGGAATCAAGTCAATTAGTAATCTCATTACCGGAAACGTTATCCCAGAAGCCCCTATACGGGTTGACAAACACTGCATCTTGGATAGGAGGGAATAGGTGTGCAGCTGAGATCAAAGCAAGATTCAAGTTTTCCCTCTCAGTAGCTAAACGGCAATCAATTGCGCTTACAGCTGTGCCGTCCAGGACATCTAGTATTTTATTGCAGATAGCATTTAACAAACTGAAGCTAAGTAGCAAATAAATATGAAATCATTTAAAATGAAGATGAGGCCATCCCGCTTTGTGATGCGTTTCAACTTTGACGTTAGGAATCAAAAATAAGAGAACATCTCATTTAAAATAACACTTTCACTTAAAACTACAGTGCAAACTTGTTATTTCAAACTCGAAGGTTCTCAGGAAAGAGTTCGAACCATCCGAAGATCAACTTATCCGATGTCAAGAGAAAATATAACTTTAAATGCATATCACTGAAAAGAAATATCTCCTCGTAATTACACCCCAGGAAATATATTATACTATGACATCTAAAATTAAACATTAAAAAGCAATAAAAACTTAACTTAATCACAAAATGAAGCCCAAGATTGACTTCTGTAGATTCTAGTTGATTTTGCAAACACCACTGTAGTCCTGAGTAGCAACAGGGAGCTTACTAAAAGCTATGTTTGTGCGCGTGCAGAAGATACAACAAAGATAAGGAGGGTTTAAATTATCTTTTATTTGCTTATCGATTTTACATACGTTCCCGAACTTCGCGATACAAAAACCAACCACTTGTAGTCTGAACGTAAAAGAATATAAGACTACTAACTAACTAAAATTTAAATAAGAGCAAATTTTTAATATCTTACACAGATAACTAGAACTAAAACTGGCCTTTAAATTACTACGTCTGTAGTACGCAAAGTGCGGAAAACTACAATACGTCTTTACCTTTCAAGAGGGTTAATCTCTGGCCTTAAAGGCGGACAGTAACTGATGGCAAACTCGCTGTGGCAAGATGGTTCACTCTCTCTCCTTCTACTATGCTCTTGGCAAAAAGCCACAACTCAAATACTTACGCGTTAGCAAGTACAATTTGCAAACATTAATTCTGGCAGGAAATGGAAAATATGAGATGATAGTAAAGTTTTGAAATAAAATAAACGTTAGTCAAACTTAAGATCCTAACATACTTCTCGCCAGAGTTAATATGTTTGAAACTATGGTCTAAATGACCTTGTTGAAACCATTTAATTATAAATTCGAAGTCTAACGCGAGGCCAATCTTTTACAAAATCTCTTCAATAAAACTATTTAACCTAGAAATTATGTAAAAAGCAGTTTTACAGCATTTTCTCCAGGGATAAGTATTCTTCATCTGTTCTAGAACCTAAAAACAGGAAATTCTTGTCACTTATCGGTTCTTTCCCGAGATCTGGAAGGAAAACTGGTTTAATCAATTTGTCAAATAATTTAAAGGCTGCGTAACATGAACACGTATATTTTTTTCTTTTAAAAGTCCATTCGTATTTCATTCATACCATTATTTAATTTTCTCCCGTGTTCTCTGACCTGTGTTGGAAAGAGAGAAATACCAAACACGGGCGTGTCTATGTTCAAGTGTTCAACACTACCGCTTACAATCAAAACACTAACATGTTAAAATTCAGCATAACAAGACCTCAGAACGCACCTTACCGATCCTGAGGTACTATTCTAAAATAAGTGGCTAACTCTGCAGTGTAGTGTCAGTTAGCCTAACTACATTCATTCATTCCAAATTTAGCACATATTCACAATGCCTTAAGTTGCATTTGTGCAGTTACATTCTTTAACTCAACGGTTTTTTACTTTTACAATCATATAATGCTTTCACATTTAACACATCACTTCTTAAATTTTAACGGAGCTTTTCACATGTATATAAGAACGTATTAACATGCCATTAATTATACAAATTTGAAAACATGCAGTTAACTTTCTCCTACTGAAAGCAAGTGCTGTTTCTTTTACATTTAACAAGTATATTTCACAAGTCCTTCAGACTAAAAAGTCTTTCCTTAACACAATCTTTTAAATAAAACTTTATACAATATGTTTAGGATGTTCTTAACGTTCTTTTATTATACATTGACAAAATCTTTCACAATACTGAACTATTTATATTTTATTATTATACAATAATATTAGATTACTCGCGAGTAGTTGAGAAAAATAGTAACAAATAGGTAAAACTCATTTCTCGGATTTTGGCGATAAAGGTAGACCTCACATGAGGTAAAACTTCTTAAATTCTGCCACTTGGCGTTAAGAACGAAAATTAACTTAAAGTTCCAATGTAACATAAAGTTTTACTTATCTTTTTTAATATTCAGACATCCGTTTAGCCGCCTACTACTGGAAGGTAGCAAAGACTATGGTTTGATTGATCCTCCGCCTTCTCCGAGTCGACCCTCACTTTCCTCTTCAGTCCGTTTCCTTCTTGGGCCTGTCCGTGGTTCTTGGAAAAACTTCTTCCTCTCCGTTGGTTGATTTCTGGCTCGCTTAATAGGTGGTGTCCTTGGGGGCGTCGAGATATTTCTCGTCGTTTGTTGTCGAGTTCTGGCGGTTTGCTGTTCAACTTTTGTTTCCTGGGTCAATTCTCGGACACCTGTTGCGTAAATTCTTTTCTGAGGGTTTACTTTTGCTTTTCTCACAGGAGCCTTAACTGCAAACATTTCTTCTCGCCTTTCTTGGTACTGTTACACTTTCCGTCTTCCTCCTGTTGGAGCCGGTCGTGACATCTCTTTTTTGATCGGGGGGATATCTTTCTTTTCTTGTTATCTCCGGTGTTCCATCGGGGGGCTCTTCTTTTCTTGCTCGTATCTTCACTTGTGGCTGACTCTGGCGGTTGTTGTTGTTGTGCGATGTGTTGAGATGGTGCCGGCTTTGCCGGATCCTTCCAAAATCATGAAATATTCTCATGTTATTTCGATTGTAATACGGCTTAATTGGATCGATATTTGCCGTAATTTTTTCTCCATTCCTGACTCTTAAAACCACCACTGCCTTGGCTATTTTCAATAGAAAACTGTCCTTCAAACCGTGAACAGGGCTTGGCCACTTAATCTTCTGGAGATGAGGAAAGTGAATGTTTCAGCTTAAGTACTTCATTCCCCCACATTATAAGTTACTTCCCGTCTTTTCATATTCATAATAAAGCTTCTGTTTGCTCTATGATACTTTCGTGTTTTCTTTTGCCTCCTTAATTAACTTTTGTATATCCGACATTTGGAATTCATGGGCCCTTTTTTGAACATAAAACAGTTTGTCCAGTGGGGTTATAATCTTCATGCCTAAAAATAACTCAGCAGGAGTTTTGCCTGTCGTGTCGTGTTTGGCGGTCCTAAGAGCGAAAGCTAATTCATTCACATAGTTATCCAAACTTTTATGAAAATTTTTAACATAACTACGAATACTTTTAACTATGTTTCTGTTGACTCGTTCCTCTACATTTGATTGCGGCCGATACGGGGACCATTTTTAAATGACGTATGCCCAGTTTTTGACACGTCTTCAAAACTATTGCTTATAAACTGAGGACCATTATCCGATACAACTTTTATAGGCCTCCCATATTTTAAAATATATTTATTTAAAATAAAATCAATTAAAATAATTTCGCAGAGGCTCGTTTTATGGGAACAATTTCGGTCCATTTACTAAAATGGTCAACCATAACAAGTAAATACCGATTTCTATTTAACTGACTTTTCGGGAAAGGGCCCAATAAATCGACGCGAATTATTTCATTCGGAAATTCTGATTTAATGCTATTTAGAAACCCAGCCGGGCGGAAATTAACATAATTAACTGCCTGGCATGTTGGGCAAGAACGGACACACGCCCTTGTTAACTTTTGCAGTTCAGGAAAATAAACTGCTTCGGTTCCGCGTTGGATGGTTTTCCGAATCCCACCATGAGCTGTTAGGGGCGAATCGTGCAATTCCTGTAGTATATTTAATCTAAGACTAGCTGGGATAACAAGTAGTATTTCATTGTTATTATTCGCAGTTTTCGTATAAAATAATAGATCATCTATCAGATCGTAATGGGCCGCCCTATTTCTTTTCGCCACAATATCTTGGTGGCTAAAGTTTTCAGGATCTTCTAATTAATCATATATATTTTTTAATTCCGGATCCTTGCCCAGTTCCATTATTGCGGTCTCATGGGAATCTTTCATCTAGGATGTGAGGGTTGCACTTTAAAACTATTCCCTTCTTCATGTAACTTGATTCTTGACAGACCATCTGCTACGACATTTTCCTTTGGAGGAAACTGTCAAATTATATTCTTGTAATTTAAATGCCCATCTTATTAGAGTTGGCAATAGCTTCTTTCCTGAATATAATCTAGCGATCGCCACATGATCAGAGTAGACCACTACTGGAGAACTTCCATTTGGGAAAGAATTTCCTCTTCGGCATAATCCGAGGCATCGACCGCGATTTTTAAATTTTTATCATTTTCAGGAAATTTGAAAACAAGGGCTTGTTTTAACGCTTGTTTTAATTGTTCAAAAGCTGTGTTAGCTTCGGCTGTCCACGAAAATCTTGCCTTCTTTATTTTTAAATTTAATAACTTTTCGGCAATGGTGGCAAGATCTTTTATAAAGGACATTTAGTATGAGCAGAGCCCTAGAAAAGAAGCTAATTTCTTCGCCGTATTAGGCGGCGGATAATTCTGAATTGCAATTATTTTTGATTTATCGGTTTCGATGCCTTTCTGGGAAATTTTATACCCCAAATAAAGTAACTCCTTTGCCGCAAATTTGCGCTCTTCAGCATTAAATTTTAGACCGGCCTCATTTAACAATGAAAACACTTCTTTTAAGTCTTTAATGTGTTGTTCTAAATTATCACTATTAATAATAATGTCATCCAAATAAATAAAAATGCTTTTCCAGAGGACGGGTCTTAAAACAATGTCCATACAACTTTGAAATGTTGCTGGGGCGCCTGACAGGCCAAACGGCATACGCAAAAATGCAAAAGTGCCAGACTTAGTTATGAAAGCCTTCTTTGGTACATCTTCAGGTTTTACGAATATTTGAAAATACCCAGATGTTAAATCTAATGTCGTCAGAGGAATGCTCATTCTGAAAAAATGTTTTCAGAGAGTCTATTATGGCTTGATAATTAGGACTCTGAACAGTCTCTGCATTCTCTTTTGAGTAAGATAATGTCTATTCTTCTTTTTCTTATCGAATAGTTTTTATTACGTCATTGATGCACTGATTTCCAAGTCATCATCTATCCTTACATAATCAGAAACAGTTAATGTTATGAAATTTAAACTACGGTATAACATATAAATTTTAGAATTAAATAACATTTGTATATTGAATTGTTAATAACGTTACCAAATTTAAATTTTTGAATTAAGTAACATTTATTTATTGAATTATTAATAACGTTACCACATTCAAATTTTTAATTTCAGGAAAAGCTGTATTATTATCGTCTTTTCTCGATATGATTGTTCTTTTCGGCGTGCATGAATTTAGCATGGCGAAAGCAGCTACTAATTGTGATTTATTTAACAGCATCTTATGCGGCGTATGGATAATTTATTGCTGTCGTCAGAGTAATGTCATATGTTTCAGCAGAATCTACAGAAAAAATTATTTCTTGCAACTATGTTGAATCTCTTATGATAATTTGTATTAACATTCTGGATGATTCCTTCATCCATTGGTTGTAGTCGTGTTTAGTGGCAAATATTTCACTTGCATAAGTCTCAGAACTGGAAGATCATTGTGGCAGGTTACGTTATCCACAAATAAGATAATTTTACGCTTCTCCCTCGAAAACTGCTTATCTATTCCTTTTAACCAGATACTGAAGATGTCTTGTGTCATTCATGCTTTGGTGTTGGATACGTAATCAACTGGCGGTGTTCGAATTCGTTTAAAATATAGTGAATTCTCTAAGTTTCCTGTCACTAATTTAAGGTTTTCGCTCCCATCTATATTGGCACAAACTAAAGCTATAATCCTCTGTTTAATGTTTTTACCTCCTACGCAAGGATCCCCTTTAAAATGTAATGTCTTATTTAAAGGGTTTATAAAAAAAGGTAGTTTCGTCCACATTAAAGATAACTTTCGGCGGGTTAGTAGAGAAACGGCCTGGAAGTTTCCTGCCGAAATTGGTACATATGTTTTCATTTATATCAGAGCTTTAGCCACACACAGTTTGATAAGCAATTTTTTTGTCTTGATATGATTTGAAAAAGCCATTCATTACTATATTTAAATTCTTCATTATCCATTCGACTTGCCAATTCGTCAGCCTTCGTCCGCAGTAGAGATCCATTTGTTGGAAAACTTCGAGATGTGGCCTCCTGTAATCACTTAAGTAGAGCTTTTTCTAGATCTTCATGAGACGCATTTCTCATGTGTTCCCTTCCTCTAGCATATTGAGATGATACCCCATGAATATAAAATTGATTCCTTGTATTTCAAATATTTGGCATGATAACAAATAAAATAACAATTAGCGTTCGCCATTCTCTATTTTTCTTTAAAATTTATGCCATTGTCTCCAAAGTTATAGTTTTGTACTTGCTATGTGTAGATATCTTAAATTTTTAAACGTTTACACCACGCACTGAGTAAGAAAAGCAGAGTGCATTAACTCGTCTGCACTTTGAATTAATGAGTATCCATGAATTAACATTAATCCCATCCATTAATAAGTACCATACTCCCAATACAAGTTTTGGGGGCTTTTGGATTAGTTCGAATTAACCGAATTCAAATTAACTAGCGTCCATTTTGCCCTTTTTTAACAGTATTTGGCTATCTACGACTGAAATGTAGATGCTAAACTGTATGCCGTAGGCATGTAATGAGTAGATTGATATAAATATTGCAATATATGCTGCATTGTTACAAGATGAATACCTGTTTTCCTATGTTGACGGATACTGAACATCAATAATATTAAATACGAAACTGTAATTATTAAACTGAAGATGAATTTTCAATTAATCGTCTTGAAAAGAATACTTCAGATGTTGATCATTAGTCATTTCAGTGTTATGAAATATTGCATTCAAAAGCACAAAAATGGGCTTAATTCAAAAAGCGTTACTACTATGATCATAAACTAAATTCTATGAAACTAAAAATTTCATTTTACTAGCCAATAAATATTATATCCCCTTCATAGTAATCCTGGCACATATGATAACAAAACCCTGACACACATCAACATATAGCTTCCCCAGACTTCGAAACATATTTTAAAATCAGTTTCGTAGTAGCATTTGGAACTTGCAGCAACATTTCCTTCATCACATTAACAGATTTTAAACAACGATCAGGAAGCTGCAGTTTTACTTCTGAAGTATAAGAAGATGATTCCAGAGTACTATACAGACGTGTGCAAAAGTTTAATACCACACATAGAAAAATTAGATTTATTGGAATTTCGCAACAAAAACATATGTTGTACATGAATAATGCAGACTTACAAGGTTACTGAAGTATAGTCAGCATTTTGTCGGACCTATTTTATTTTTTATCACTGCTGCAATTCTTTTAGGCATGCTACAAACAAAGGACTGGCAGTAAGCTGGAGAAATCTCTGTACACCACACATGTTTTATTGCTTCAACAGCTTTTAAGACAGTTATGTGTAATTGAAGATATAATACTCATTCGCAGTTTTTTGAGAGACTGAAATTAAAGTTACAAACACTTTCTCAAAAGATAAACAATTTATGTCAATGAAGAATGTGGAAACTGCATATAAAATGCAATATAATAAAAAATTAAAAGATAATCAGAAAACAAATGTAAGCATTCGATTTCCAACAGACAAGTATGCATTACACTTAATTAAAATGACAGGAGTTAAATTTTTTGTCCGATAAAGCTTTAAAACGTATATATTAATATCGCTTTATATTATAGAAGTATTTTAAAAAATATGCTTTATTCTGAAATCTGTTATTCTCTAAGCGTCAGTGCTAGCGTCTAAGCGTCATATGCTTTCCATAAGACTGGTAGTAAAATTATTTCGCTCCGTTATGAACCAAAACAAGAAAGGTGAGTATCCTTAAAACAAATAATTAATAAACTGTGTCTTGCCCACTCTCCTTTATAAAATTTTGTTTTACAATAGCTTTAAATTGTCACGTTAATTTTTAAAACTTACGGTAATGTTTGTATATGTGCATAATATATTTTGCTATATGAGGTATAACATTAACTTGTGTAATCGCTCGTATGTTAAAGCGCATGTCAGGACAGCAGAAATTGGATTCTGAGAACGCATTTGGCTGCATACTATGTGTCTTAGCGAAACTATTTAAATTTACAATTCTTACAAAAAACAAAAATAAAAGGGGAATTTTTTTAAAACAGATCTTCTGTCCCTGTTATTGACCGGATTAATCATTGTTTTCAATGATAAGATATCTCTGTAAAAATATTACCTTGTCTTTTTTTTACTAACAGAATTGCATGTAATCATAAGATATGATGCTACTACAAACAGTACTGAATTTTATGATTCAATAACGTTGGTAAATTGCAATACATGAAGATCACACTAACATTTGGACTAATTTTGTCCTGATAACCAAATCACTAGCGAGGTTACCCATCGATTGCTGAATTTATTAACTATTCTATTCCTTTTTGTGTTTGAATATCTCCGAATTCATTGGTAATCTGCCAATATTTTTACTGAGTAAAGTTTGCTCATAATAGGAAAAGCTTTTAAATGTTGATAATATTGATATGCATGGTTTGATTTGGTTTGTTTTACTATGGTAAAACACACTAGATGTATCTTTTTAAGGGGAGAGATACCTTCGTGGAGGACGTTTTACGGGAAACTGGATATTATCCAGTTTATATATTAAAGTCCAGTTCCATATTACACCAAGAAAACGCCTATGCAGCCAGCTCATTCTATCGGCATCGAAGCCAGGTCGACTTAATATTCAGCGAATTTACCGCTCAGCCTTTGGTGGACTTATGAAACGTTTGATTATCTTTTATGTATAACTAAAACAGACGAAGAGTGTGACTATGCGGTTGCTGTGAAATGCAAAAACTATGCATTATTTTAATTCTAGAACTGAATCATCTATGACAACTTTACAAATATTTGGAAAACATCAGACCTTTATACATCACAATTTAAACTAAGAATGTTGACTGAAAACATCCAAACTAGTGATGTTTTCTTTAAATCAGCTTTCGATTATTTGCGAAATCATCAATTAATGAAGGTATTAATGAGAACCTTTAGTATGTTAAGTGCAATCGAATGACGATTTAGTGAATATACATAAGTATGAAGATTATAATTCGTATATAATATACTTCAAGTTATACTGTCGTGAAAAGATTACTAGCTTTTGACATTTGAATTTCACCGATACATTTCTTCTGTATTCAACAAATTTTAATAAAGACCGTTATCACGTTAATGTATTTAAAAGGAGTTTAAAGTATTTTTATGTTACATGTGACAGGAAAACTGCGGAAATAGTTGCCATTGGTTCTAATTAGGAAAATAAATTTATAGAAAAAAAATTAAAAATCACTGACTGAAAGCTTTTAGTATTCTCCGCGTGTTGAAAATGAATAATTAATTGGGTTGTTTTTTATTTTTGCGTGAGAAAGAATGCACAAATGAAAAACAACTAAATAAGACGATGTAAAATTGCTAATTAATATGCAGCTATCATTTTCCCCCTAAGCCATGCTTGAAAAGGATTATTATGCAATTATTTCTAGTTAAAACAGAAAACAAATTAAATGAAAAAAGTAACGAAACTAGAAACCGGAAAGCGGTGCAAAATGTATCATTATGATTTTATTCTAATCGTCAACGAAGAAATAATTAGTTCTGTAAAAATATAATATATATTAAATTATGTTTAAGAGAAACAGTTTAATTTTTCTTAAAATGACAATAAATACTATTCGCAAATATCTATGCTAGGTATCTTATCACTTAGAATATTAGGAAATAACTTTTATTTTAAGCAAAAAAAAAAGAAGATTCAATTTAAGCAAAACTTAAATTTAAACTAAACAAACTTTTAATTTAAACTAAAGGCTGACCTACACGGTCGGACTTTAGTTTAGTTTAGTAATTTGCGGTCTTTAGTTACAATTTAGGTATTCATGAAATGCCTAAAGAGATATCAGTGACAAAATCCTTTGCTATTTCTTCGAAAATAATGTGGATGGTATTGGTTTTGTGATTTAAGTCAACATTGCACGAATACTTTATCTACACTTCTTAAGAAACTATTATGATCAAGTTTTCCTGAACACATTAATCTATATGTATGTTACGCAGTGAAGACGCTAAGTTAGAAGCTAATGATCAGCAAATAAAAATGTATCCAACTGGCAGAAGAGTTCAGATATTATTTTTACTCTCTTCTACTTGGTGACCATCAAGAAAGAAAATGACGTTATTTCTTTTGCTTTGCTTTCAGTGTATGGAAATTAGCAGAAAATGTTGCCGAAGGTCAAAGTTTGGAAGGTGAGCTGCTTATTAATACAGTTCTCAAAAACTTGTTTTTTCACTTTCATATCCTATAAATATGTATATTAATTAGCTTTTCTTTAATTAATTGTTAAAATACATGAGATGTAACCTTAATCTACAATACGTAGAGAAAAGGATTTTTTGAGTTGCGGATTATTTAGAATTTAGCGTTACTGTATAGCTTGTTATAATGGGATGATTATTAAAGTTAATACCGAAAAGTAACGTATTCTGTCATGTAGAAGGCGCCATTTTTCACAAAACAGCACATGAAAATCAGGGGTGCAGCTTATACATCCATTATATTTTATTAGTATATAGAGTTTGAGATATTTATGGTTATATAAAACAAGTTTGAGACAAATTGTCATAAAATTCCTCCAGTGAGTATTCATTTAAATCCAAGTTCTGCGATATTTTCTCTATTACTTCTACCGAACGAAAGTAATGTAACTATTGTTCTCAATAAGCATTCTTCAAAAATACAACACAAAACCTCTTTGCTATCAGAAGCCATTTCTAAACTATAGATATTGCGTAACTGTTGCAAGCTGCAGAAGTGTACCGGAATAGATCATCTGAATTTCGATCAACTCAAATGTTTTTGACGCGAGTGGATTAATGGCTGGATAGGATAGAAGGAAATCGCTTGACAGTGATTGATATGCTTGGATGCAGAAGCAAAAATGCGAACTTTTCTGAGATGAAGGAGAAAAGGGAAAAATGTGAGACTGATAATAACCTCAAAGATATTTGGAAGCGGAGTACTGGAGTAACATTATCTGCGCCACGAAGTTTGCGCTCCTGCGTGTATTTTCTTTTCCAGTTTTTTATGGTCTCCGAATCACTAAGCTTCTGTGGTATTTACACTGGTTGTTTAGTGATATTAATGGATACGGAATTCTTATCGATTATGTTGATGGATCTGTAAACTACAAAAGATAAACCGTCTCGAATGTGCAGATATTGTTCAAGGAAAGGATATTGTATCCATGTAAAAATTCATGCCGTGGGGAAATTTCTAAGAAACTTGATCAATGGCTTTAGAGCTGCGGATATTCACTGAAATGATAAAATATTTTATTATAATGGATTTGAATACAATTTCTTTGCAGTTTTTTGTGCCAATTATATGTCCCAATGTTTTCCTTAAACGCTTATATTTTGTCTAAGCATTTCTTGAGCTTTCATTCAGTTCTCTAAAACTAACCAGTGGAACTTTCATTCTTGATCATGCTTCAGATCAAACTCAAAATGATCGCTATATTTTATTTTTTTTACTTACCCATGCATAAAGTGAGCACAATCTCAATATCATCAAGACAGTCCTCCAGACAAAAATTCGTCCAAGAAGCGATTATGTTTTCGTAATATATCCTCTAAAGTCCTAACGTAGCTTAACTGTCCAGTTTTTAAAGGTAAAGCCCATTCTTTCCAATGGAAATAGCTTAAAGTATTTCCGTTTTCCTATTAGTATTGGTGGTCTGCAGCACGTATGCTCTTGCTTATCATCCTTCAAATTAAGTATTTTGCGAACCGTAGTCTTTCCGGAATTACCAAATCTAGCCAGTTGGCTATTTGTGTTTAAATTGAGAATTGAGATAATCTGAGTTAAGATGCTCACAGCAGATAGGAGTTCTTTTACGTTGATATACTGTATAGTTTAAACAATAATTTAGTTTATTTTTTTCTTTCCTTTGTTTTTTATTTCTTCTCAACGTTCTCCAGTACATAAAAATTTGAGACAGCTATTTCAGTTATAATTTGTAAAATTACCAAGAAAAAAAAATCGAGTCAAATGTTATTTACATAATTTATACTTTCATTTTGTGGTTGAGAAATATTTCGCTTTTCTCCAGAAAAATTATACAGTTTAACTAAATATTTCATTGAATTTTGTTTCTTATTTAATCTCATTGTTGTCTATAAAATGAAAATTATTTGATTACTTTAGACGATTCACCGGGCTTTCAGTTAGAAAAATAGGAGCAATATTAACTAGAAAAGGGTAGAGGAATTGGATTGTTCGCCGCCGTTTCGCCTTCACTGTTTCCCGTCGCCTCTTAGCCTTCACGGAATTTCGCCTTTTGTCAATTGGGCGTCAAGACATGTTTTGTGGCAAGAAGTTGTTTTCTACGATGAGTTTAGTTACAATCTGGAGTATAAGGATGGAGGAGTACGCGTAAGACGTTATAGATGGGAAGTGTGCTTCCACAGTGCACATCCAGTATCATACTGCACAAAAGCCTGGTATCATGATGGGGGAACTACTGGGTACAGTTGTTGATCCCATCTATTGCAGTTTGCGGGCAACCGTAACAATGATTGATATATAAGAGACGTTGTGGAGTCAGAGGTCCTCTCCATTTTTCGTCAGCAGGATAATGCCCGCGCACATGTTTTACAGACCGCACAAGCCATCTTTAGGGCACAGCAGGTTTCGCTACTTCCATGACCTGCTTATTCACCTCATGTGTCGCTATTAAGCCGATCTGAGATTTCATAGGCAGGCGATTCGCTCGCACAGCTGGTGGGGCTCACACTAAGACTGAACATTAACATCACGTCGAAGCGATATGGAATGCCATTGCCCAGGATTACGTTCAGGACCTGTATGATTCAATATCACGAGGTGTACAGGCTCTCATCGCTCAGCCTTTCCGACTTCCATATGGTATTTTTTTCTTGTAAATTTGATCATGCATTTTTACTACTATGAGTAATGTGTGGAATAAAATTCATTCATTTCCGATAATTTCTTCATGGTGCTGCAATTTTTAAAATCATTACTGTGTATATGTCTAGTTGTCTTAAATTTTAAAAGAAAAAAACATTCCTAATTAAACACATCTAGAATTATTAAAATGTAACCACAAATCCAATGGCAGCATTAATCCTTTCAGGGCTAGTATATATAATAATTTAAAATGTCGCAAAATTTTGCATGAATTGCAACGTATGGAGCCTAATAACACAAAATTGAGGTTTAAAAAATCTAGTCCGAAATCATGAATTTTGAGGGCTGCTATATAATTTTGCCACTGAAGAGCAGCATCATTACTCTGAGGAAAAATATTTACAGCAAACTTCACATTTTGTTTTTCTA
This sequence comes from Stegodyphus mimosarum, assembly GCA_000611955.2. NCBI lineage: Eukaryota > Metazoa > Arthropoda > Arachnida > Araneae > Eresidae > Stegodyphus > Stegodyphus mimosarum. The sequence continues at coordinate 115,297 of KK112823.1, read as the reverse complement.
AACTTGATGGATATAAAATTTGAATGAAAGGTTATGGCCCATTTCACAATTGAAGTCTTCTTCTTCTGATATATATTCCTTAGATGACAAAATTTAGGCATTGTGATGGATCATCGAAATCAGGACAACAAAAATGTTTTTTGAGTGCTTTTAATTGATTAATCCAAATATTTCTCATTGATTTCAAAAGGTGTAGATAATCAAAAAGTAAGAAAAAAGTTTTTCTCGTTTTTTGGCAGGGTAGCTTATAAGGTTTCTCCTTCAATCTCTTAACTTTCTTCGTGAGCATAAACTGTGAAACCCTATGTGGAGGACAGTGAGCAAATCTAGGCTATGTCCTTTAGTGGTGAAGAACTACAAAGTCAGAAGGAGAGTGTAAAGTGACCCTTTAATTCAAATAATTACAACTCTCCAACTTGAGAGTAAGCCACTACTTGGGCTGAACTAAAATAATATGAAATAACGTGTGTTAACAAATTCAAATACCTAATAGGACGGCGAGGGAAGCCTAACTCTTAGTGAAATGCAATAAATGCGAATTTCACTAGCAAGCACTAGTAATTGCAATTGCCTATGCAGGCGAACTTTTAGTAGACAGAGGAAATCTTTGCGCGCACAGCCTTACGGCGATAAATCCAAGACTGATTTTTCTCCTCGTTAACTCCTGCCTTTTAAACTGCTATCAGATATATGCGATTTGCATAAATATCTCGCTCGCGCTAAATTCGGGCAGCAACTGAAACTTTGAGATATCGATAGGAAAGTTCAAACTAAAAATAATTTGGTTAATTAAAATAATGAATGCTACAAGCTGACATGAGTTGACGACTGTTTATGACCTAAATTTTGAAACATGTTCCTGAGTATTTTTTATTATCAGAAGTCATCGAAACAAATGAAAATCCTGCTTTTTCTAGATTAAAATGAGATTTGCACGTCAGGCAGCATAAATAATCTGCATTGATATTATTAACAGGAATTAAAGCAACAGTTTCTTTATAAGATAAATAAAAATGTCTTATCATGAATGCTTGTACAGTTGTAGCTTCAGTATCATATTTTTCCTGCAAAACCTGATAGTAATTTCCCTTCATAAGCAATTGATTTCTTTACAAAGATTTCATCAATTAGTAAATTTACAATTCCATTTTCGTGATTCAACTTTTCAATTCTGCACTTTTTTGTATTTACGTTTTGTAACGAATTATGGAGATTCAGAATGCGCGTAATTTTAGCTAATGATCAGTTGATGGCATTGATCATAAACAACTATCTTACAACAAAGAATAACATGATGAGGATTTCATGTATAAAGAATATGCAAAATTCACATGCTCATCTTCATTTTGTTCTTGTGCTAAAAAAATTTTCTCAGTTACATCGGTTGTATATGATGTCAAAGTTAAAGCATTCCTACTTAAAGCATCAGCATTTTAGATTTATCAGAGCCATTTTAGATTTATCACACAATTTCATTTGCTCTATGAATTTTTTATTGTCATGCATATCTTCATTTGGAGAAATGCATTTTTTCCAATGATAGACAGACTTTTCTGTTTCACTAGCAAGTACTTCATTTAAATCACTTTTCAGCAGTTTTTAATTAACCTTTAACTGTTGTGAGCAGTCTGACAGACCACTGAGGATTTTTTAAGTGTCGTTTCCACTCCTAAAAACATTGAATGGTCCTCGCATTTCGTCCTACCTTCCAAAACCAGTCTCACAAGGTCACATATCCACTTTCACAGTTCTAGCTTTATTATGATTTGAGTTACCGCCTTTTGTCTTTGTAAATATTGTCTGGGAGACCGCTCGCAGCAGATGCGTACCGGTTTTAGTGGAAGATAGACATTATTTATCCGATGCTTGGTTTTCGTAAAAGTGATAAATATGGCTTCAAATTTTACGAGAAAACGTTCCGTATATCTCACTCAAAAAGAAATTGGATATCTTGTCAATAATTTTTCTGATGTAGAATACTCTAATTCTAAAGAATCATGTAGTATTCACAGGGAAAGCAAAAGGGAATCTGAGCTGTCTGCAGGTGAATATGGTAGTTTTTCTAATGACTGTGAACAAAATGGCAATTTTTATGGAAAACGTCATTTCAAATGGAGCAAAAAAGAACCAAATCGGGCGGGACGAACACCAAAGCATAACATAATTACTCAGCTCTCTGGTCTGAAACATCCTGCAAAAATAGGCTCTAAAGCAGAACCCGAAGATACTTGGGATTTACTTTTTGATGAAGGAGTAATCAACTAATGGATCAAGTAATGGACTAATATAAAAATCAACAAGTGCAGAATGAGATATTCTGATCCAAATAGGTATGAATTGATGGATACTACTAATGCGTTAGAAACCAAAGCCTTCCTTGGACTTTTAATTTATTCTGCCGTATTCAAATCAAATCGTGATGATATTGATTGTTTATTTGCTACTGACGGTACAGGACGGGAGGTATTTAGATGTGTTACTTCCAAACTAAGATTTTTATTTTTATTGAATTGCTTAAAGTTTGATGATTCTAAAACAAGAACGAGCGTATGGGAATCGACAAAGCAACTCCAATATCGGAAATATTTAATGCAGTCATAAGAAAATTCCAAAGCGTGTATTCTATTGGAGAACTAGCATGTGTTGACGAGATACTAGTGAAATTCAGACGACGCAGCAAATATAAAATGTACGTGCCCAAAAAACCAGCAAAATATGGACTAAAAATTATGTGCCTTTGTGATGCAAGGAGCAATTATCTTTATAATGCATACATCTACTGTGGGAAAGATTCTGATGGAGATGGGCTTACTGAAGAAGAAAAAAAATATAGTAAACTCACACAAGCGGTGCTCCAACTGATTGATTGAACCTTTGAAAAATACAAATAGAAACATTACTCGTTTTCTTCAATGGAATACGTGAGTTGCCTAAAAGATAGAGGTCTTACATTTGTAGGTACATTGGAAAAGAATAGAAGGTGATCCTAAAAGAATTTCAAGCAAATAAGGCAAGAGAAATATGTAGTTCTTTGTATGGATTTACAAATGAAATTACGCTTGTTTCTTATGTTCCCAAGAAAAGAAAGCGGTAATTTTGATTCCATCGATGAACCATAGCTGTGAAAACGATGGTAATACTGGTAAATCAGAAATTACAGAGTTATACAATTTGACAAAAGGAGGCGTGGATGAATTTGACAAGAAGTGTTTTATTTACTCGAGCGGTTGACGAACTCAACGTTGGCCTATGGCGATATTTTTTAGAATAATAGACATGTGTGCTGTGAGTAATGTGTGCTGTGTGTATGAGCTTTTTAGAATAATAGACTGTTTGAGTCATATCCTGATGCTACAAAACTGAAAAGAAAAAAATTTATGCTTTTATTAGCAAATCAATTTATTACACCGCGTCGGAAAGTTAGGATAACTTCCGCTTTTTTGCCATGGGAACTGAAGATAACAATTAGAAGAATCCTTGGACAGAATGAAATTATGGGAATGGATTTATCAAATCAAGAAGAAAAATTAGAAAAAAGAAAATCATGTAGTCTATGCCCACCTTGTAAGAAGAGAAAAACAGCATACAAATGCTTACAATGCAAGGAACCAGTATGTCTTCAGTGCTCTCAAAAAATGTATTTCGACTGTGTATCATCTTACGATTCATCTTTGTAAAGAAAGGTATCTATTAATAATTTATAATTAAACTCACGGTTGCAGAATTATGGTTTAATTGACAATAACACTTAATAAAGTCACATATTTTTATGCATGTTTAATAAAATCTTTGTTCCTTAACACGAAGAAAATAGTAATTTTCATATGAATTAAATGATTTATGTTTACAATATATTGATTTAAATGAATAAGAATTTTATAAATATGCATAAAGTATCTATAACATTACTTAACAATGTATAAAATACATATTTTCTTAAAAGCGCTCTGTGAGACCGCTCACAATAATTATGCCGAAAAAATTGTCACAGCAGTTAAAGGTTAAACTTAAAATATTTTCCAGCTAACTGCATCGTAAAGATGATCTGGAGTATTTATGATAATTTTGAACTGAGTTACAGAAACAGAAACATCACCAAGGAAAATATTTAAACTCATATATTATTAATTTTTATGATTGAAAAGTACACTTGGGGCTGACAATAAATTTAAATTACATGCTCATTGTTTTTAATTACAATTGGTGTTGTAATCAAATTCAGCGAATTTACCTGTTGCTCCAGTTGTTCACAAAAATCATTAAAACTTTTGATTCGGTCTTTATGTACAAATTGTTGAAAAGCAAGGTTATCTCATTTTGCAAGTTTTTCAGATCTACTTATTCTTGCAGGTTTGTTTTCTGTCAGATATTTGAGAAAATTAGGAAATATAGACATAAGCATCTTCTTTCAGTTTTGGACATTTTCTTGATACTTTTAAGATGGTACTATCTCTAGTTGATATTTCATCTGTTCTCATAATATCCGATTCAATGAAATGTTTTTCACACACAACACTTCTTGCAGATGGCGATCAGTTTTCTCGTGGCATTTCCTTCCACCACATTATTTTCATTGCAACGTGTTTTGGAAATTTAAAGACAGAAAACGCTTTGTTGCCCGATATTGTTGATAAAAGAATCATATCATATTTTCCACATTTTTCTGCAACTGAAATTGTTCAAAAAAACTTCTTCCATTAAATAATTACTTATTTTCTAAAGCTGCTTTATGTTCATAAAATCTTTAAGTTCTAGTTAGGGTTCAAAACTCCAATACGTCTTTCAAATTTTAAGGAATTTATTTAATGATCGTTTATATTATTACCAATAGATAACAGAAGTAAGTCTATCTATTGCTTGCACTTGTATTATGTGATTACACAATTCACCTTCATCATTTTCACATTTACAGTTGAAAAGGAAGGCTCTATATTCAAATTTTCAAACCTAATGCTGCAATTTTATGAAAATTACTGCTAATTGTTGTCACTTTAATATCTCTAACAAGTTTAACTGTTAGTTAAATAGCATTAAAGTTAAATTCTGCATCTCTCACAAAGATAAGGTGCTCCCAGTGTGTATCATTATCCTATATAAGTCGATTCAAATATTAATTTTAGATGTTTTTTTAATTCAAATGAATAAGTGTATATTAAAGAATCAGATTTAGCAAATTGTTGGAGAAATTAAAGCAAAAATTATGATAAATCATGATTATTATGATAATTATTCATAATTCTTTTTATAAAGCTTGTATACAATAAATATAATATTATGCAAAATATAAATGATTAAGCAGAAGCTCAAAACTAGCTTAGTGACTGATACCGTTGAGTTCTGTAGTTACTTTTTAACTTTGTAATCAAAGGATGGGATTTGCATGTGTTTCTTAAATTTAACTGAATATGAATAAGTGTCCCTTTAGGGCATATCTTCCAACATTTTGTGCTCACTGCTCACTTTTCGAAGTTTGTTAGGCTCAGCCCTTCTTCGAGTTTGTTCTCCACCGTCTGTCCTTGCAACAATGGTATGTAAAATATATTTTCAATTTAATCAGTAGCAACCATCTCTAAACACATGGAACGTTTTAGATAATTTTTTGCATTTGCATTGCATTCGGTTACATAGTATATCTCGCCATGCAGTAACGAAGCAGAAGGATAATAATTAAAGATTTCTTAAAACATTTATGGTAACATCTGCAGTACATATACAAATTCCTCCATAGCTTGCTCATTAGTATTTACTGAAAGTACATGTTACTTGCGCGTACTAAATATCACATTAAGAATTACGGAATTGTCGTCATGTTTGTAGAACAAAGATTTGATATTTTGCGGTAACAACCTTTGAAAATCGATCTCTTAAAAGTGAGTGAATCGTATGTGCAAACGTGGTGGCAAAGCAGAATTAGATAAGAGAGAGTCAGATTTTAGTCAAATATTGCAATGTGGAACACGCGAAGTTTTGTGCAATATTTTAAACGATGTTTTTATTAGACATTATTCAAAATAAACTTGCACATGCCGTTAAATACCAGGCAATTTTAAGTCACCTTCGTCATAAGAGGTTGCATTTAACTGGCAGGCATTTCCATGACACAGATACAACTATCCAAAGAGACTGAAGATAAAACTTATTTAAAGGCAAGCATTAAAGTCTATTCATAGTAAAAAGTAAACGTATGCGAATTATAAAATGTCTTCATGTCAACAGAATACACTTCATTCAAATTAAGTTCCTTAAATTTGTCGATTGAATAAATGTTAAAATTTCCAATTCTAGTGGAAGCCACCAAAATAGTAATTCCTAGAAAACATATTCATGAAATTACTTTATGCATTACCTTAAAGGGAAATTTCTTGACATTCGTAACACAATGAGATAACTAGAGCAGAAAATGTCATTCATTTTCTTCACAATAAGGTGTGACAAAATCAACTTCGTGTTTCTTCTATGTTTCTTCATTATTGTGGGAAAATAAAATTTCGCAGTATATAGCAAATCCAAAACTATATGTTTGGAGAATGACATCTGGCACAGACTTTTCTCGGGACTTGCAAAACGGTGTAATAGAAATTCATAGCTTTCAGTGTTTTTATCATCCCATCAGAATCAAAATAGATGAAATTATTCCTGAAAGGACAGTTTAACTTTTCTTTCTACAATTTTATAGAAGACTTTTTCAATCTTTGAAATTTATAGTCTACTTAAGATATTAAATTTTATTTAATAGCCATTAGCCTTGCGCCACTACAAAGGCCGCTAGGGATAGCCATTTCATTATGAAAGCACCGGATATGTGGCTACCGTTGATTCCTATCAAGGGATGAAGAGTCACAACCATGCATTCCTCGAGATTCGATCCCGGGTCCATCACTGAGACAGTCAGGATCACTAACCACTATACCGGCTGGGTGGCTCAAATACCGAAGAACGCAGAGATATTTGTAAATGTGTAATTTATGTGCTGCAGGGAGCAGTCAAAATATGCGGTGGACTAAATTTCTTGTCAAGTTCTTCGGTTTGATTGTAGGAGAAGAAGGTTGGGAGACCCTAGGAACTGTTCCCTGGGGGTGCTTTCTTTCAAAACTGGAGTGGAAATCAGAAGTCTATATGATAGATGAAGTCTAGATGACGTATATATGAAGTCACCTATACGATGCTCAGTGCTCCTGTCAACACTAGATGCTCTCCTGTCCTCCTTGATACGATATAGTTCGTGGACTTGTACCAATTAGGTAAGACAACTGAGAAAAGACATAGCAATAACAGAGTTAAAAAGCGCATCGACTATTAAGATCACAATTATTATGCGGCTATAGCAGTAACAATTATAAGATTTAATGTCATAATAAACATATAAGTAATATATTCTGAGATTTATAAAGTATGAACAATGAAAAAAAAGGTGCAAAGTTTACAAATTTGTAAATATTGTGGTTGATTAGCTAGCTATCATAGAAACTTGACCCATATTAAAGAGAAAGAAGTTGAGCCGGATCAGTTGCTTTTTTTATTTAAATACACATTTGTGGCCACAACTCACTTGGCACTCCAATTGTGCCTGTTTCCAGAACGTTTACATTTATAATGCTATGACGATAAAAGCGAGTATAGCGAAGCATCCACGCAGCACAGAAGTTGAAGCGAAGAGTGACGCATCAGCGAAGGAGTCAATTTCATTTCGAGTATAAGGTTTTGGTTCACAGTTATTTGATTTGGCAAGAGGTAACTGCATTAAGCGTTACGTTTATCTTACGCATATATATATATATATACAGGGTGCGTCATAAATTCGTGCAAAGTTCAAAAATTCGTAATAAAAGAAGGAATGCAAGGAAAAATTTCCTGTTTGCGCCAATATGGTCAGAAAGACATTGGATTTTTTTCCATGTAAAAAAAAATGTTTCCAAAAGTAACTGACAGAGGGCGCTCACACGTCATACTGAGATGTCTTATGCAAATCACGCAAACAGAAACAGACAATCAAACAGATCACAATAACAATACACTATGCATTTACTATTTTATACTAACAGATGTTCAACATTACCACCACCACAAGATAATAGGCAAGTGAGGCGCGTGACTACGCCCATTACAGCGGAGTGTAGCATGTCGCCATCGATCGCAGCGACGGTCAGTCGAATGGCATTTTTCAATTCCACCAGTGTGGTTGGGGAGCCCCAGTACACACGAGACTTTAAGTATCCCCACAACCAAAAATCTGCCGGGGTCAAGTCTGGTGATCTTGAGGGTCACTGAATCTTACAACCGCGACTTATCACTCGGTCTTCGGTGAAAGATTCCAACAGGAACGTCTTCACGTCGCGTGAAATGTGGGGCGGGGCACCATCCTGCATGAAGGTGACAACAGGTAACGCATGTCTTTCCTGCAATGCAGGTACAACGTGGTCACGCAACAGCGTAAGATACCGTGCTGCAGTGACTGTACAGGTTTTCACGCCGGATACAGGACAGGGTTCTTCAAAAAAGAAAGGGCCCAGAATAAAAGACGCGGTGAAACCACACCAAACAGTCACACGAGGAGAATGCAGTGGCTGGCTCTGGTACTCACGAGGGTTTGACGTCGCCCAAATACGACTGTTTTGCGTATTGACGTCACCAAGCAGTGAAAAGTGGGCTTCATCCGTCCACATGACGTTCAGCAACCATTGTGGGTTACGTTCCATTTGTGCCAGCGCCCATGTAGCAAACTTTTGTCTTGCATCTGTATCTGCCGGTAATAACTGGTGAAGTCGCTGGATTTTGTACGGATACAGATCCAACATTCCGTGCAGAATACGTCGAATCGACGCTTCCGGAATCCCCGTTCTTCTCTCAGCTTCACGAGCACTGCTACTCCCCGTTGATGCCTCGGCTGCCATATCTTTGATCACACTTTGTACCACATGGACACGGGCCGCTCTCAAAGGTGGTCTGCCACTTCGTTGACGATCCTCCAAACTCCCCGTTTCCTCAAAACGTCGTACTAAATTCCGTATCCCATTCAATGAAATAGGGTTTTTTTCCGCCTTCAGTCCTTTCTCCGTGCGAAACTTTCGCAATGTAACAGTTGTGGATTCACCATTCTTGTAGAACAATTTAACCACCAACGCCCGATCTGGTAAAGAAAGCATGCTGCCGACTTCGAATGACGGATCCGTTTCCAGCCAAGTGTTTTATTGATAGCCTGATTTGCATAAAACATCTCAGTATGACGTGTGAGCGCCCTCTGTCGGTTACTTTTGGAAACATTTTTTTTACATGGAAAAAAATCCAATGTCTTTCTGACCATATTGGCGCAAACAGAAAATTTTTCCGTACATTCCTTCTTTTATTACGCATTTTTGAACTTTGCACGAATTTATGACGCACCCTGTATATATATATATATATCGGAAACAGACAGGATCGGAAAGCACGAGATAAGTATAAAGTAAATTTATTACGAAATTACTAGTATGAATGAAAGATGATAAAAATGGGATACTGACATAACTAAGGATAACCCCACGACTAAGAATAGTCCAAGAATTGTTCATGTAATAATCAACAGTTCACAGTTTGGCTTATCTTGTCGAATCTCGGGAACAAGATCAGGATTCACAAATTCTGGTGGATTCTGTAACACCACTGGAACATCATCCCTCCTCCAACTTCCTGGAAAGCAAGTCAACATCAGCTTACAGAGACTACGTCTGTTCTCGTCCACTTTGGAACTCGTCTGCCCCACACCACCTCTGGTACTCGTCTGAGCTGTTTTGCGCTGCGCTGGGCTGGCGGCAGATGACGTCACCTCGCTGGCGATTCTAATTTCCGACAGTCGGCCATCCTGGGAGACATCGCCCCCGATGTCTGCTGTATGGACATCACTATCATCATGGGGTACCTGTAAAGATAATTAAAAAAACGAAAAAGTATCAGGTCCTTTAATTTCAGCTGACACAATCATCAATTATTTGGCCATAGCTTCATATGGTCAGCCGCAGTAGATGTCATATTTGGTCCTTCATGGCATCCTATTTTTTCGACTTCGTATCTGTCATTCGATTTAATGGCTATGACTTTGTACGGTCCGTGAAATTTAGGTCGTAGTTTCAAACCAGTCCCATTTTGAGTTCGTTGAATTGCTACCAAGTCGCCAATCTTGTATAGTTTCAGTTTCTTCCGTCTTCTGTTTAACTGTTTACGATTCTCTTGTTGTAGCTTCAAAATATTGTTTTTTGTATCTTCCCTCATTTCATCACGTTCTTGCATCAACAGCTTTAAATATTCTTCATTCAATATCTCGCTGATCCTCAGATCTTGCTTTTTCTTCATTTTCGTACCTATGAGCAATTCAAAAGGTGAATACTTAGTGCTTCTCGTAGTTGTACTATTGATTATTCTTTGGACATCTGGAACATATTTAAACCATTTTGTTGAATCTTCATGTGATAATTTTGACAAGACAGGAATCAAAATCCTATGGATTCGCTCAATCTGTCCGTTGCCTCTTGGAATACCGGTAGTGATTTTGACATGATCTATTCTTTCCTCGGCACAATAAGCTGCAAATTCTTTCGACGTAAAGGCACTACCTCGGTCAGATATAATTCTAGCGGGATTTCCAAACACAGTCTGTTGTTGCCTCAATTTTGAAATAACCTCTTGCGCAGTTGGTGATTTAACTGGGTAGAACCAAGTAAATTTTGTAAAAGCATCAATCACGGTTAAAATGTGCTGGTATTTTTTGTTCGTTGATGGAAGTGGTCCAATAAAGTCGACATGGTACGTACTTAAGGGAACGTTTTCCTTCGGTATAGGATGAAGAAATCCTTCTGCTTTTCCCTGCTTTTTGTTGTATAGTATACATTCTATGCAATTAGCAATTACTTTTTCAACTTTGTCTTTCAGTCTAGGAATATAGAATTCTTGCTCTACAGCATTTGCAGTTTTCTCTACAGCAAAGTGACCTCTTTTATGTACCTTCTGTATGATTTCGTTTTGTAATGTTTCTGGCACTACTAGCAGATCTTTTCCATTTTCCAATTTATACAAAATACCATTTCTCAGAAAGAATCCATTTTCTTCTCCTTTCTCGACTAAATTCTTAATCAATTTCACATGCTCATCTTCATTTTGTTCTTGTGCTAAACGAATTTTCTCAGTTACATCGGTTGTATATGATGTCAAAGTTAAAGCATTCCTACTTAAAGCATCAGCATGTTTCATTTGGTTTCCTGAACGATGTACAATTTCGTAATCGAATTCTTCAATGAACATTGCCCATCTTGCAATCTTAGGAGTTAAATCTTTCTTATCCAAAGTTTTCTGGAAAGCGCTACAATCTGTTACAATTTTGAATTTGGAGCCCAACAAATAGTTTCTAAACTTCTTAAGAGCTTCTATAACTGCAAGGGCTTCTAATTCGTAACTACAGAGTTTCTCTTGCTGCGGTGAAGTCTTCTTACTCATATACTGGATTGGGTGATAACTACCATCGTCAGACAATTGGAGTAGTACAGCACCAAAGCCTTGACTACTAGCATCGGTATGAAGTTCTAATGGATATCCTTGCTTAAATATGTGTAGAACAGGTGCTTGAGAGAGAATTTCTTTTAATCTACAAAAAGCTTCTCGTTGTTCGGAATCGAACTTAAAACCAGTACCTTTTCTAAGTAAATCACTAAGAGGTTTGGCTATCTTAGCATAGTGTGGAATGAATTTACGAAAATATCCCGTTAGTCCTAAAAAGCTTTGTAGTTGTTTACAGTTACGCGGTTGTGGAAAATTTTGGACAGCAACAGTTTTGGAAAGTGATGGTCGAATAGTTCCGTTTTCAATTACATGTCCCAAAAATTCAATTTTTCGCTTTAAGAACTGGCACTTTCTGAAATTTATTTGCAATCCGTATTCCGAAGCGGTTTTGAAGACACTCTCTAATTTTTCTAAACATTCACTTCATCCTTAGCTGGTACGATTATATCATCCATATAAATAATTAGTACACCTTCATTTAACAAGTCTCGAAACACCGAATAAATATACCTTTGAAAAACATTCGGACTAATACATAAACCAAAAGGAGCTTTAAGAAATTCGTAAATACCATTGTGTGTCACGAATGCGGTGTATTTCGTGCATTTCTCATCTATGTCTACGTGGAAAAAGCCATTTTTTAAATCTAATGTAGTGAAGATTTTTGCTTGCTCCAAACGATCGAGAATTTCTGGAATTAAAGGCAGTGGAAATTTGTCTTTGATAATCTTCTTATTTAATTTCCGAAAGTCAACGCATAATCTTTTAGAACCATCCTTCTTGCTACACAGAACTATAGGTGCTGAATAATTAGAATTACTAGGCTTTATTATACCGTCTTTTAACCATTCTTTAATTTGCTCGTCAACAATCTTTTGTTCCGGGAAAGACATGTATCTTCGATTTTGACAGACCGGAATATCATCACTTAAATTTATTTGCATCTTGAAATCGGATTGTTTACTTTTTTGAGGCTGGTACGAATTAATTAATTTACACAGTCTTTCTTTATGTTCGGCATTCGAAATATGAGTTAAATCAATCTCGTTGACAGAAATAGCATTCACCACATGAGCAAGGTAATTAGATTCCAAGTTACTTCCGCTTTCAGGGGTAAAAGAACTATCACTGTTTACATTAAAGGAGACGCTGGATGATTGCGAAAGGTCATAAACATTCCTAAATGGCACGGCGATATTCAAATTTCCCATAATACAACAAGCGCTACCATAACCATTCCGAGATGACTCAGCTGTTATCAAATTCACATTACTTTTATTCCGTTGAGAGAATATTTGAAGGCCATTCTCAGTGAAGGATAAGTTTAACTGATTTATTACATCGAAACCTAACACAATTTGATTGCATAATGATTTAACAACATAAATTCTCGTATGAAGTGAAAAACCATCAATTAAAATATCAGAAATAAAAAAGCCAACGGGAGAAGTTTCCTTCGCCTCGATACCGATCAGTACTATGTCACTAGGATTTAATTTCGGAGAACCAATTTCTTTATGTAACTCTACACTGCATATTGTAACATCTGAACCAGTGTCAACTAGACTATCAACTAAATGATTATTTTTTTATACAGTTTTCATAATTCTACCGTTATTTGGAATTTTCTGAACCAACGATGTTTGCTTCTCGCTAATTTCGTTTTGACAGTCGGTCGATTTATGTCCGAACTTCTTACATTTGAAACATTTTATTCCACTTGATTTGTTTTTACACTCAGATGATTTGTGACCCAGTTCATTGCAGTTAAAACACTTCACTTTATTTACGTTGGACTGATTTCGATTTGATGACGCATTAGGCTTACACCTATCCCTAGTTTGCATGTCTACTTTCGATTTCTGGTTTTTAAACTTATCATTATCAGCCCTCATTTTGTCATAAATTTTTAGCCTTTGTTTAAATTCAGGTATTGTTTCGCAACCATAGAGTATAGTTTTCCTAACCACCGAATCTGGAATACCGTCTATGACATATTTAATTAACGAAGTATCTTCAATGTTACCTCGCGAACATATTTCTTTCATTTTCAAAAAATACTCATCTAAAGATTCATTAGGCATTAATTTACGCTTACACAACATTTCATGCAATTCAGCTGAATTAAAAGCTTTATCAAATTCAGATTTCAAAAGATTTTTTAACTTACGCCAGTCATTTATTTTAGGTTCACTCTGAACAAATAGTTTCGCTTTACCTTTTAATGATCTTTTAGCGAAAACTAATTTATGCAAATCACTTAATTTTAAAGAATTTATAACATCTTCAAATTCATCAATCCATTTATCCACATTTTCATATGCATTACCAGAAAAGGGATTAACAATACTTTCAATATCCGAAAAACTAATATGAGGTTTAAAATAATCTTGAATTGGAAGCTGCACATTGTTATTTACTTGAGACGCGTTAAAACCAGGATTGTCTCTTTGATTATCATCAAGCATTACTTTAGAAATTCTATTAACAGTTTCGTCTTCAATATCACTATTTTCTTCGTGCAAAATATTTTCAAATAATACAGATAAATCACATAGAAAGAGACAATTCGGGTCACTAATTCCGTTTTCGAACCCTCTGAATTCATGCATAGTACATTACAAACTTTAATTAGCTCATTTAAAGTAAAGTCATTCTGTACTGTATCTACTTTCTTGTTAAATTCTTCAGAATCTGATTTAAATGTAAAGCCAGGAAATTCACGTAATCTTTTCTTATTGTTTCTGTCGCCTTCAGTGTTAAAAATAAGTTTATGCAAAGTTTTGATTTCAGAAGTTTTACTGTTCTTTAAAGCTGCTTCCAATTCTGGAATTTCAACTAACTTCATATTGAAAAGAAAGTTTTCTACTCACCCGACAGATGAACGAACTGGTAATCCAAACACCATGAAATAGCAATCCAAAATTCGAATAAGTTCGTAAGACAGTCGGAATTCACAGTTCAATTGGGTTCATAATCACTAGAGCACTTGTAGTAGCACAAATCGCAGTTCACATATTTAGAACACTCCGTTAGGTTCGTGGTTGATTCGCCCCATGTTGGGCGCCAAAAATTGTAGGAATACAGGATCGGAAAGCACCAGATAAGTATAAAGTAAATTTATTACGAAATTACTAGTATGAATGAAAGATGATAAAAATGGGATGATAACATGATAAACTGACACAACTAAGGATAACCCCACGACTAAGAATAGTCCAAGAATTGTTCATGTAATAATCAACAGTGCACAGTTTGGCTTATCTTGTCGAATCTCGGGAACAAGATCAGAATTCACAAATGCTAGTGGATTCTATAACACCACTGGGACATCATCCCTCCTCAAACGTCCTGGAAGGCAAGTCAACTGAGAACACGTCTGTTCTCGTCCACGTTTGGAACTCGTCTGCTGTTTTGCGCTGCGCTGGGCTGGCGGCAGATGACGTCACCACGCTGGCGATTCTAATTTCCCACATTAAAGACAGAAACATTTTCCATAGCCAAAATTCATAACAATAATAATGATGATGAACACCATAAGGATTACTCTTACTTACAGTCAAAACAGACTCTACACAACTATTTCGTAGTAAATATGCATGTAAAGTTTCCGCGTTTGACATGAAGCCGCTTTATGAAGCCAATTACAAAACCAAAGATTCTTTTTGAAGTAGAAAAATATTCATTTAAAAGCTTTGATTCCAAGTTTACTTTCGCAGAAATTCTAAAATTTGAAATTGTTTGTTCAATGAAACTCATATTTTCCGTTCTACCTGAATCAATGTTTCTGACAGTTCTTTCCACCTAGAGAAAATGGCTTAATTCTTATAAATCTGAACATTTTTATCACAATCCGTTTGTATAGCATAGGTTGCTTTCTTTTTATCTAACACTATAAAGAATAACTTTCGAAATTAAAACTTTCTTTGCAGAAAATCTGTCTAAAAATTTAGCTGTATTACGTCTTACTAAAAGGTGGCAGATGAAAAATAAATGTCATAGTTATCATATAAAAATGAGACAAGGGTTAGCAGATGGTCTCAGGTGAATAACTAGAAGGATCACCAAATTAGCTAACAAAATTTTCGAAACTAATTTTTAGAAAGAAATTAGAATCATTAGCTTTATAGCACTGCATTATGTTAATCTGACCAGTTATTATGAGTTTGATCTTTCCCCACTACATTGCAAATTACATTGAGTATTTAAGCCGAGGTTATTGGATTGTAAGACTGTAAGCGTATTTATGCCTCTCGAGGCTACGTTACTAGGTTTAGCGAGTTAATATAATATTGTATTCTTTGGCTTTGTGTTATATTTGGCGATATTTTAATTGCTATGCCGGTGAGAAGTTTTGAGCCAACTTTGCGTTTAATCATTTGTGTAGCCAATGACTTCTAGACTTAGTACGAAATTTGAATGTATGGTTACTTTAAGTTACATCGCTATAGGTGGTTGGCTGATTTGCAAGCACGAGTCGTGAATTTATGTTTAACTTCTGATTTAATTAAAGACTTATTTTGAAACCTTTTTAAGACTATAGTTCTGTTCAGATGAAGTTATGGTGACGACTATAGTTCTTTTCACAATCCCATTCAAGTCTGTTAGGAGTTTGGACGTAGTTTATGCTAACAAAGAAGATTAAACTCTACAAATTTGAATTTCAGAACGCAGGAAGAAGCATAAAAGAATTTCTTACTATAAAAAACAAAATTATTAAATTAATAGAAATAAAAGAATTAGAAGTGCTCAGCTTTCATCAGTATTACAAATGCTGATTTTAAGCATCAATACTTATTGTAGAACTAACGCACTGAAATTACTTTACCCTTGTTTGGGCTAAGGTATTGAGTTTCACAGACTAAACTTGTCTACAAAGTAGCATGCTGCTGACATCGGTAATTTTTTGCCATCTTACTTAAGTTTGATAGCCTTACTACTTTTACTTCATCATAGTAAGCTTTTCAAAGTCCACAAACTGAAAATATACGATGCAATTGTTTTGAGTTTCTTGCACAGGGTTAAAGTATAATGTTCCCTTGGAATATAGATCGGGAATCTAAACAATAGCACTGTAAAATGAAATGTACAGTATTTTAGAGTCATTAGGTTAGTTTGAAGCTGGAGATATGAAACATGAGTAACGCCCTTGCCTGGAATCGAACCTGGACCTCTCGAATACGCGCCGAGGGTGCTAGCATTACACCACGAAGGCGTCTTGGAAAGAGGGAGAAAATACCTTACAGTATTATCAAAGCTTTGCTCCATTTTTAGTATAAGTGCCGTTGAATGAGATCCGCGTTTGAAGTTTTATCGTATTTTATCTATATTTAATCTGTATCCAAATTCTACTGTTGGTTTTACTAATTGTTATTTATGAAGCAGTTACATATATTACTGAATAGACTAAACGATTCGGTATATTAGTTTTCCTTATTCTTTGCAAAACCGGAAATAAACAATAAGTAAATACGTAATACAAGGTAAGACATGACTTCCATTCCTTGAATAAATATGCTATTTATCATAAAACAATAAAGTGAATTATTTAGCATCAAAGAAATAAAGAACGGAATTCAAAATTTAAACTTTTGAGACAAATCATTCTTTCTAACATTCTTTCTTTAACATTCTCTCCTTCATCATTCTTTCTTTAACATTCTCTCCTTCATCATTCTTTCTTTAATATTACTGATATTTATGCAAAAGTATACGTTTCTTACTTAGTTAACGTTACTTTGACTCTAAGATACCTTATATAAAAATACATTTATTAAAATATAATTCTTGCTAAAGAAAGCTTAAGAAATACAGTTTCGGAAAAATTCAAATGCGATGAAATAGCAACAAATGAACTCTATAAAGCTCTTGATTAGAAGGAACTGAAATTAAAACATAAATTAACCAGATCAATGTGTGGCAAATTACTAGTGTATTGCTACGAATACAATTATTCCGGGAAAAGTATCACGTTCCCTAAATTTACCACAATGAAACTTCCTGAGCTAACTGATGAGATTGGGTCAAAGTAAAGACAAAGCATGATGCATCATTAAATCTTATTAATTTTAAAATTGTACTTATATTGTAGGGATATGATGAGACGATAACTTATAGAAACGTTATAACATGGTCGATCTATTGGCCATATTTAAATTAGAGTTAACTGACATATTAAGGTCTACTCGAACTTAAATAAGCCGTTTTTGCATAAAAATCCATCTAAATGATTAATGGTGTAAAAATGTTGAAGACTAATTTATTCATTCATCAGTTATTATAAAATACGTGAAGTTATCTGCTGTAGGAGAGATGATTTCGCGAATAGTATTTTAAGCGAATAGTTTCCTATTCAAGTTACTCATGGGAAATATACACACATTATACGTAGCCATTTCATTCACCATGAGTATGACACGCAGCCAGTATTAGTCCGTCTGCCACTTGTGGATAACAAATATTAATATAAAGAACTTATTATTTAGTAGTTGTTAACTGAAATTTCCTGAGTCAGAAATATCTTTTCAAATCATATTATTTGCTGGTCTAATAATAAGGAGAAAAAAGAATGGAAAGACTGCAACAT
This sequence comes from Stegodyphus mimosarum, assembly GCA_000611955.2. NCBI lineage: Eukaryota > Metazoa > Arthropoda > Arachnida > Araneae > Eresidae > Stegodyphus > Stegodyphus mimosarum. Next base: position 97,185 of record KK112823.1, on the reverse strand, counting down.
TTATTGCATTTAACAGAATTCGAACAGCGACTGAACACACGTTTTCAAAATTTTAACAACATAATTTTTCGTATGAAGTGAAAAACCATGAATTAAAATATCAGAAATAAAAAAGCCAACGGGAGAAGTTTCCTTCGCCTCGATACCGATCAATACTATGTCACTACGATTTAATTTTGGAGAACCAATTTCTTTATGTACCTCTACACTGCATATTGTAACATCTGAACCAGTGTCAACTAGACTATCAACTAAATGATTATTTATTTCTACAGTTTTCATAATTCTACCGTTATTTGGAATTTTCTGAACCAACATTGTTTGCTTCTGGCTAATTTCGTTTTGGCAGTCGGTCGACTTATGTCCGAACTTCTTACATTTGAAACATTTTATTCCACTTGATTTGTTTTTACACTCAGATGATTTATGACTCAGTTCATTGCAGATATAACACTTCACTTTATTTACGTTGGATTGATTTCGATTTGATGACGCATTAGGCTTACACCTATCCCTAGTTTGCATGTCTACTTTCGATTTCTGGTTTTTAAACTTATCATTATCAGCCCTCATTTTGTCATAAATTTTTAGCCTTTGTTTAAATTCATGTATTGTTTCGCAACCATAGAGTATAGTTTTCCTAACCACCGAATCTGGAATACCGTCTATGACATATTTAATTAAGGAAGCATCTTCAATGTTACCTCGCGAACATATTTCTTTCATTTTCAAAAAATATTTATCTAAAGATTCATTAGGCATTAATTTACGCTAACACAACATTTCATGCAATTCAGCTGAATTAAAAGCTTTATCAAATTCAGATTTCAAAAGACTTTTTAACTTACGCCAGTCATTTATTTTAGGTTCACTCTGAACAAATAGCTTCGCTTTACCTTTTAATGATCTTTTAGCGAAAACTAATTTATGCAAATCACTTAATTTTAAAGAATTTATAACATCTTCAAATTCATCAATCCATTTATCCACATTTTCATATGCATTACCAGAAAAGGGATTAACAATACTTTCAATATCCGAAAAACTAATATGAGGTTTAAAATAATCTTGAATTGGAAGCTGCACATTGTTATTTACTTGAGACGCGTTAAAACCAGGATTGTCTCTTTGATTATCATCAAGCATTACTTTAGAAATTCTATTAACAGTTTCGTCTTCAATATCACTATTTTCTTCGTGCAAAATATTTTCAAATAATACAGATAAATCACATAGAAAGAGACAATTCGGGTCACTAATTCCGTTTTCGAACCCTCTGAATTCATGCATAGTACATTACAAACTTTAATTAGCTCATTTAAAGTAAAGTCATTCTGTACTGTATCTACTTTCTTGTTAAATTCTTCAGAATCTGATTTAAATGTAAAGCCAGGAAATTCACGTAATCTTTTCTTATTGTTTCTGTCGCCTTCAGTGTTAAAAATAAGTTTATGCAAAGTTTTGATTTCAGAAGTTTTACTGTTCTTTAAAGCTGCTTCCAATTCTGGAATTTCAACTAACTTCATATTGAAAAGAAAGTTTTCTACTCACCCGACAGATGAACGAACTGGTAATCCAAACACCATGAAATAGCAATCCAAAATTCGAATAAGTTCGTAAGACAGTCGGAATTCACAGTTCAATTGGGTTCATAATCACTAGAGCACTTGTAGTAGCACAAATCGCAGTTCACATATTTAGAACACTCCGTTAGGTTCGTGGTTGATTCGCCCCATGTTGGGCGCCAAAAATTGTAGGAATACAGGATCGGAAAGCACCAGATAAGTATAAAGTAAATTTATTACGAAATTACTAGTATGAATGAAAGATGATAAAAATGGGATGATAACATGATAAACTGACACAACTAAGGATAACCCCACGACTAAGAATAGTCCAAGAATTGTTCATGTAATAATCAACAGTGCACAGTTTGGCTTATCTTGTCGAATCTCGGGAACAAGATCAGGATTCACAAATGCTGGTGGATTCTGTAAAACCACTGGGACATCATCCCTCCTCCAACTTCCTGGAAGGCAAGTCAACATCAGCTTACAGAGACCACGTCTGTTCTCGTCCCCGTTTGGAACTCGTCTGCCCCACACCAGCTCTGGTACTCGTCTGAGCTGTTTTGCGCTGCGCTGGGCTGGCGGCAGATGACGTCACCTCGCTGGCGATTCTAATTTCCCACATATATATATAATATATATATATATATTAATTTAAAAGGAGCAAAAATGAAGATTATGCCAAGGAAAAATTTGCAGTGTGGATATATTAAGAGGTCTTAAAAGTAAACTGTAAATTTTACTTAAAGCAAAAGGCCACGTTTATGGTAAAACCTTAATTGAAAACCTCAAAATTAAATGGGGATTAAAAATTAATGCATGAAAAATAAATGAACAAAGCAAAACATTATTTACCCCTATTTAATGTTTCTAATAGAACTTGTCAAGGGATAATTATTTAAAACCTTAACCCGGGTTTATTAATGAAGGATGTATAACAGGTTTCGTTCCCTTCGTCACATTAAGACCCTGAATAGTAGTAAAGTAATTTGGTTTATGAAAATTTTTTCTCGTTTAGTCTTACACTGCTGAAGAGCTTTCCCGACATATTATCCTGTAGAGTCATTAGGTAATTTTTGAAGCAGGGGTCATGAAAAACGAGCAAAGCCCTCACCGGGACTCTAAGCACGGATCTGTCGAGCATGCTGACCACTATACCTCGAAGGCATGCCGAGAAGCCGGGAGAAATAGTTTATAATACGACTTCTTCGAATTAAAATTAAACTGAGAATAAAAACCTTATTAAAGCAAAAATGTGCTAATAAATAAATTGAAAAATAAATCCTACAAAATATAACATCTCAAAATATAAAAAGTATAGTAATTTCCAAAAAAAAACTAGGAAAACTGGACAAGTAAATTCCGAAAATGTTATTCATATACGTTATGAAAACGGAAAGTCAAAACACGCAATTAAAAAGTGCTGTATCGTAAACATAAAGTCTTATCTATTTTAAATTCAGTAATTTTTGAAGAGTTTTACTTTAGATAAAAACGTAATCGTAATCATTTCAGTTTGCAAATTAAAATTAAGTGCGGTAAAGGAAATAGAAAAATATTGTAAGTTGAAGAAACTTGCTCAAACATCCGTGGCACTCGTCAGAAAATGGTGAGAAAATACTTAACAAAAACGTAAGTGCAAGGGGGAGGTAGCCAAAATTTTTAGTTTTGAACAAGACGTTGATAAAAAAGGTAAATGAATGAGGTCCAAGTCTGTTTTTGGCGAGCTCTTGGCTAAAACTCTGAGACCTAGTCGTTTGATAGTGGCTAACAATATTGAGGGAAATCTTCTGGGAATTTTCAGGGTCGTTTTTGAGACAAAACGGCGACTGATTTTAAGCTTTAGAACTTCTATTTAAATTAATTCTGACAAAAGCAAAGGAAATAATGAAAATATAGCAAGTAAAACAGATAAAAGTATTTACGTAAACGAGCGGTATTTACGTAAACGAGTCTTTCATAAGAAACATTTCCCTTTAGTTAATAATAGGTGGAATACCAGATCAATTCCTTGTAACACAAAAATCTTAGATATCACATGCACTAATTGCATCTGGAGGTCACATTTCCACAAAATTTTAATTACATATGAACATTAAATTACTAATACTAGCTATTTTACTTTACCCACCTCTCGGTTGACGATAAAATGATCATATCGCTGTCAACAAATAATTTAAAAACTGTTATTTATGTCTGCGTTTTTTAACGTTTCGAAAATTTTAAGTTTAGGAGTTCTATTTTCTATAAGAAGATTTAATAAAACTCGAAATTCTTCATGCAAAAAATTAGCCTCATTGCAAATATTTTTGCAAAGACCATCATCATTGTAAACATCATTGCAAAAATGTTTGAAATGATGTTAATTTTTGTCAAGAAGAAATTCGATTATTTATGTTTCATTACCATTTTGTGTTTGGATTTTACTACATGTTCTTTTTTAAAGGCTTTTCATTTTTAAGAACTGCTTTTTCCTTTACTATATTTCATTACCTCCAAATCTGTTGTCTTCCCTTAAAAATTGTCCTAAATTTGCACACATGTTTATTCCACCTCTCCTAGATATATTCAAATTGCTCAAAATTTAAAATACGAGTTCGTATTTCTTAAAGGCAATAAATTGTGAACTACATGTATGTGGCTTGAAATTTGGAAGTACTTCAGTTGCAGAAAAATTATAATATTTTTATTAATTTCTGTTGTTATTCATTTGCATATAATAGATCGAAACGCTTATATTAAATACCTTCTCTTTTCAAATAACTATTTAAACAGTAGATTTTTAACGAAGCATAAATGTATGAAAGTATGGTATGACATATTAGAATTCGAACTGCACTTAAAACGTTCTATCACCCGAAAGAAATTTCGAGCAACAGTCTTTAGGAAAAAAAAATAGGACTGCAATGGTTAGATGTGTCATACAAGAATAATGATATAAAAATATGTGATAAAATTCTCAGATGTTTTTGACATGTGACCAATTGCAAGATATTTGTTCTGAAGCAGATGTTCTAAACAGAATCATAAAACAGGGTATCATGCTCGATTGTAACACATAAATTCCAGAGACACAAAATGCATTTTCGAACCCGTATCTCTAACTTCAGTTTTTCTTTTTACGAAAGATGTGTGAGAATGTGTATCGTATTTAGTACGAAATCCCTTATAAGATACTTGCTTAAATATTTAAGCACATCTTTATGTACTTATCATACGCTCTTAAAAAGCACTTATTAGTTTCCATTCGCATACATGATTTCCATTATGCATAAGATATCCTTTGCCTAAAAAGCATACCTTTCTTCGGTAATACCTCCTTCGGTAAGATAATTCTATTTCATTAACACCCTCTGTATTTTCACAGATTATTTGTATTAAAATATGGTTTTTGATATCACTGTATAAATGAGAATATATATTTAAAAAAATTAAATTCCCAGCATATGTTCTCAATTCAACTTAAACACGTTTCACTGAAAAATGTATATGTAAAATATAAAAAATACGATGGCTTTGCTCTATGTGAGCAGGCAACCTCTAATTAACTTTCCGCAATTTCAAGATCTTCTCCCTAGACCAGTACTCCAGAACTCTTTCTCCTGTTATGTAACCGCTGTTATAAATAGCTCTACGCGCCATTTTTCGTCAGTTTGATTCCTGCTATTCCGTGCTGTACAAACGCTTTGCTCTGTCTCTTCGTTTTTCCTTTGTTAAAAAATATCTCTGGCGCCGAGGTCCTAAAATTAGTAGTATTACTACTTAAATCATTATTGAATATGTGATTTTCGTCTAAAGGAAAATGAGGTGTCAGTTTAATTAAATAAAGAGGTGGAGTTTCTAAAGTGAAATTTGTCTGTCTTCAGTTCTGCTTGCTTCCACTCGCAACGAAAACATCCGGACTCTCGACTGCAAATACCACATATATACATATCTGTTTCGATTGTTTTATATTTTCAATGGCTACATAGTCAATTCAGAGCAAAAATTAAATGAAAACTTATGTAGTTTGTATTAATCTATGATATCAAAGCAAAGTATGATGCCAACAAATTTCAGATGTACTGAAAGTTTTTCATAAACATAAAATTTTAAATGGCTTAAACCTCAAATTATTAGAAATTACACCACCATAACTACTTATAAAAGCAATCTTTCAAAAACTTAAAACTTTTAATTTGTATTTGAAGAAGTCCAATAAAGCTTTTATTTTATATGGTTCTAGGTTGAATGATGTATAAATGGAGAGATAAAAAATGTAGTGAATTATCTAATGAGCGCGATTCATTGATCACAACTCTCCTAATTTTTGAGCCCTTCATTGCAGTTTAACTATTGCACATTTAAATAACATCAGACAGCAAAACTGTATAT